>NJDD01009005.1:157409-174582 GCA_002245505.1 Calephelis nemesis
AAATCTGACCAAAATATGTGTCTATAACCATATGTAGGAGCTGCAAAAGCCTGTGTTTGTTCATTGACCAGTTGCTATGTCACTTGCGCCCTCAAACTGAGTTGCTTTGACTTTCCTCCTATTTGTCTGTCTTTTTTTGGGTTTGCTTTATAGTTTGGTTGGAGTGTCCATGTAAGTCAAAATACTTCATATTTGTAACCTTCTACTATATGAAGCTAATAATTCCATATTTTGAAGTTATACTTCTTTTGGTGCGTTAGGAAAAAATGATGAGGGTAATTTTTTACGATGCGCGCGCACACCGTCACGAAAAACCGACATGATGAAGTTAGCTATAGATAACATTTTAGTTTTTCAAAAAAGGTACCAACAAAGTAAAAGTAAGGACATCTACGTATGTTTGCGTGAGAACTGACAACTGTATTCACAATATTTCTTTATTTCTATGGTTAGTGTCATTTTGTCTACAAATGTAAAATAAGGCAAAAGATAAAAAATTTAAAAAGATTTTTATCTTATTACGCCGAAGAATTATAACTTCCAACGCGTGTACATAAGTTTTTTAACACATAACACACACAATTTTTTTAAATAAGGGTTAACTTAAATTTTAGCCCTGATGATGCTGTATAAGCGAAACCGGTAGGCTATTTACAAAATAATAAATTATAAGTGACACGTAAAACAGTACAAGTGTTTCTTTATTTAAAAATATGAATATTTGGAAGCTATACCAAGCGCCGACGATGGAAAATATCAAACATCTTATAATACCAACTTAATGTTGCAAGACAAGCAAATACATCAAAATAAATGGGTATAATCAAAAATAATTTTGTTTCAAAAGGACGTGTTTTTATTTATAACTAGCCAACCGGGCCTACTTGGTATCGCTTAACATTAGCTAGCTAAACGCTAAACATTTTATTTACATTAAAGCATGTTTTTTTTCCGTTTTTCCTGCAATTAATCCGGTTTTTTTTTCTTTAAAAGAACATTCTCCAGCTGATAGCCAACACAAGAAGAAAAGAATTAGCAAATTTGGTCCATCCGTTCAGCCGTGATGTGATGATCACGCAAAATGAGGATTCATTTTTATATATCAAGATAAAAAATTAAAAGGCTGTAAATATATATCGATGTAACAACGCTTATTGTATATTACTAATAATACGTCAAATTTGGCTCGACCTAAAATCTGCTTAATCTGAATTACTTAAGGTTCAATGGATTTGCGGTTTCACAGAAAAAACATCAGCATAATTTTCGCACGCACCTAAAGCCAAGCAATTTGCTTTTTATGCGTATCTTTACGCAAATCCATTTAGGAAGTTAAAAAATGCTTAGACATGGATTAAACAATGCTGACAGCTATACAAATACTTTGAACCTCTTTTACAACAATTGCATGGAAGAGTAGAAGAGAAATAAGACAGTTGATGTTAAGACGTTCAATTAAGTTAATCAATTTTTTTTATGTTATAGGAAGGCTAACAAGCAGACGGATTTCCTGATTTTAAGAAATTCACGCCGCCTAGAGACACCAAAGATGGTAATGGTGTGTTGCCAACCTGAGGTCAGGATGTTAGGCCTCGAGCAAACGTTAGTTTACCGGCTACTTTACCCTTCGAACCGGAACACGTTATGGCGGTAGGAATAGGTAAGGCGGTGGTACCAATCCGGGCCAGTCGCTGCAATACTCTACCACCTAGTCAGATGTCACGGTGTTAGTGATGATAAGCCTATGCTCGCCTTTTACGAGCTGCCTGGCAAGAAAGGCAGATGGTCTATTCTGCAAAGAAGCCCGGACCAACACAGTTACACTACCTTGTGATACGTTATCAGATAACCCAGCAAACTTTTCCCTGCCGAATAATACCGCTTAAGTCTTAACGCTGTGAAACATACTTTACGGCCTATTATTCTCTTACGTACTAATCCTATTAATATTATAAATGCGAAAGTTTGTATGTATGGATGTATGGATGTTTGTTACTCTTTCACGCAAAAACTACAAAGCCGATTACGATGAAATTTGGTATGTAGGTAGCTGTAGACCCAGAATAACATATAGGCTACTTTTTATCCCGGAGTTCCCGCGGGATTGGGATTCACGCGGGTGAAACCGCGGGGCGCAGCTAGTCATTTATAAATCATTTCATAAAAATCGGTCTAGCAATTTTGACTTCTCACTAACACCGTAAGACGATTTTTAATACAAGATTTTTATTATTAGGCTTACGTTTAACAGGAATAAGGACAACAACATTTATCTTCTTTACATAATATAACAATGATTATACATACGTAGGGCACTTACAATATTTGAATATAATAAATATTAAATGCTAATACAATATTAATATGCGGTAAAACTGGAAAGTCTGTCTGATGCAATACTGAACCAATATGCATCATACTCATTATAATATTGTTTTGTAAGATTTTTCCCGTTTTGTGCAAAAAACGATATAAGTCTGTAATAACATAATATTACAAATTAAGACTCTCAAATAAGCACAATTATTATTAAGTAAATGTATATTAATAAAATTGTTTCTATTTTAAGTTTGGCAAATGGATTTGGATGAAAATTTACGAGAATGTAGTTTATACTCATACATCAGAATAACACAAAGGCTTCAATTAAAAAAAAATAGTCTAGCACGGCATTAGGCATACATTATTTACAAAAAAAATCGATGGGTTGCACTCCAGGAGTGCAAGCATAAGTGAAAACTTGAATATTAACGTTGTGTATTTTTGATATTTTGGAATGGTTAGAGAATAATTTTGCACGAATTGGAAATTGTCAGTATGAAAGTAGGTACTTACTATCATATATGTGGTAGAATCTACGAACAAGGAATCCTTGTTCGTAGGGTAGAATACAATAGTCATTAATGCCGCTATCGTACACAAACATGACCACACGAAAATTCGGGCAAGCGCCCTGCGCCGTCTTACGAATTTTCGTCTTACGAAATTTCAGGTCACGTGTCCTGATGCGAGTTTAGTTTTTGCCCATTCCAAAAAAAAGAGGGCAACGCCGCTAAGGAAATTTTCACTTCGAAAAATACAACCAAAAATCTACCCTAACCCTAAAAAAGGTAATAGCAAGATATAGAAATAGAAGTAACATGAGTCTATCAAGGAAAAGCTCAGTATTTGTTGAGGCTTAGTCTACCTCAACGACCTCAACACTGGTTTTCAGCTTTCCCCGTTTGGCAATATAGCTCCATAACTACCTATATAGTCCCCAAATTACAAATAAATATCAATCTCTTTCTCCTGATACTGATAAGAAGTTAAAACTACTCAACTACTCAAGAATAACAATGCGAACAAATTGACTAGAAAAAAATATAAAAATACGAGGTGGTAGGTATACTTAATATCAATAAGTATGAAGTAATTAGAATCTAAATTGTACCTACTGTATTTATATTGGTATTTATATGTATAATAAAGTATATCGTTCTTAGGAACATGTAATTAAGAGCTCATCGCCCCCAAATTGTCTTAAAGTTTGGCGAAACCATGTGTCGTTAGAGCCACTTAGAAAAAACTTCAAACTTCAGACCAACTAAGATTTTTTATAACATTTTTATTTATTATGAACCTGTAGAAAGTTCATTCGCACTATTTTTGTTTGAATCAAATAGGTAGCTTCTTTCGAAATCGTTTTGTAATATTTATATAAGACTATCAATTACTCTAGTGAACCTCAATCGATTTGTTCTTCAATTTATTGTTTTCATATAATGTATTACAAACATAAATGCATACTTATTTAATAAAAATCCAATATGCCTCATCAATAAAAAATGCCATTACACTCGTTAGCTTAAACTGTTAAGCTAACGAGTGTAATGGCATTTTTATTGATGAGGCATATTGGATTTTTATTACTACTACACTACACTACTACTACTACACTACAGACAGCTACTGAACTGTCTTATGTTAAGACATATACTAAAAAATCGAAGCTTTAAGTTAACATTAAACGTTGGTTACGTACATTTATTAAATAAACTATAATACCAAGTTAAACCAAGAGGACTTTAGTATAGATGTTTCTTGCTAAGATGGCACAGTCTTAAGTTGGCATTGTACTCTTTATTACTAGTAACATACAAAATGTAATGTCAATTTAAATCTTTGTGTACTTTACTGTGTTTATTAATAAAACAATTATGTGTTATAATACTATTAATTATCAATTCTAGGTCAGGGTTTTTTCAACACTGCAATAATATATTTAATGCTAAGAAACAATTACTGTTCCTAAATAAACAATTATATAATAATATTAAAAAAAACAATAATTGTTTTTAGTAATAGTAATTATTATTATTTTAAACCAACGACGACCCAATTGGCAATATGTTTTACAAATATCTATATTCTACGTAATTAAATGAAAATGATATGCTTATAATTGTTAAAACGGCTACTTGCACATAAAAATGCATACGGCAAATGCATGTACATGTGTATACTAACATTATTTCTAACAACTAAAACATCTAAAGTTGGAGTTTGATTGACCGTTTATTTTAACGCGCTACTCAAAACAACTAGGTACGGCCCAATAAGACAAGTTTTCTCACTGTTAGATAGGTATTTCATTTACCGGGGATATATCATCACGCTAGGACCAATAGGAGAGGAGCGCCGATGAAGAATGTTTCAAAATCGGGAGATTTTTTTCCATGCAAACTGTTTAAGGCTGTTAATGTCAAATGATAAAAATTTCGCCGGGTCGTCTAGTATTGACATTTATTTGATTTCGTATATAAGTTGTTTTGTGTTATATTGTTTTTCTTCTTTATTTACATAATTGGTATTTATGTGAACTTGGGTGGTTAGCTAGTCCCAGTTCAAAAAAGTCCCATCATGTGGTGACATCGTGATATTACGTGCACGCGTCGCCCTCGTGCCGGCCTCGAGCGGAGGTCTGCTTTACATATTCCTTATAAACACCAACCGGTTGCAATAAGCTGTTAGAAATCTATACATATTAAAAAGTCTAAAATACACGTGTGGCTTCAATCCAATATTCATAACAATAAACAGAACACTTTAATGGGACCTTCCCGACCCTTACAATGATTTTTTGAAGGAAAACTTCTTTATCGGGGTTGGAAAAAATTTAGTGTAACATTTTTTCGTTACGCGCCATCCTTGTTCTTATCCCTACCACACGTAATTCGAAGTATACTTTCTCCAGCGGAGTAGGAATTGGCAATAAACTTTATTTAACCAATTTCTGTAAAGTTGCATAGAGTAAATTATTTTTTTGAAAAACAACGTCATAAAGAAGTTTCACTTCTTCACTTCTTACGAGTGTACGCTAGTACACGCTCACATTTTTTGTTGTTCTTGTCGGTTTTTACTGGACAAAGACAAAACTCAAAAAATCTAAGACACTTTTTATTTAATATGCTTTTTACTGGATTCTCTCTATTTTGTCTTCAAACATGCAGGAGGTTACATTGTTGTTCCGTTCCTGTATTTTATTTGCTGTGTGTATTTTCTTATCGGTATTTATTTTCTAATTTCTAGCCCGTTTCTAAAATTTTTTTTTTTTGCAAAGAACGTACTTTCAACGTGGTCACTGGTCTCGGTTTGATAAAGATGGTTTCGGGGACATCCAGGAAATTTGTGTATTTGTGTACTTAGACAATATAATTATTGACTTCTTGAGTTCTTGGCTTCGATCCCCGGGTCGGGGCATTAAAAAAAGAGAAAATGTAAATTTTCAATTTTTTATAAATTTAATTTTATAATTTTAATTAATAAAATTATCAACGTTGCCCGTTATATGATATGTGCCCGGTTGGCGATAGGCTTGCCATCTATTACATTGTGGGACTTAGAGTCTTCGGCTAGTTGTGGGTGTCCTAGTTGTGCCTCTGTCTACTCCTGCTGGGATATGGGCGTGAAGATATTTTCAAAAATAATGTTTTTACTGCATGGTACTTATTTTAACGTGTATAAAAATCTCGAGTGTGGGATTGTTTTTATATTATGTTTATATATTTCCCCCTGTTGGTCTAGGTTTCTTTGCAGAATAGACCATCTGCCTTTCTGCCAGACAGTTTGTAAAAGGCGAGCTAAGCTTCCTGTCAACACTTGTCCACACTTGACGTTTTCGTGTCCCGGTTAGAAGGATAAGGTAGCCAGTAAACTTACTTTTGCTCGAGGCCTAACATTCCGGCCTCAGGTTGGCAACGCACGATTACCACGTTTGGTGTCTCTAGGCGGTTTGAATTTCTTACCATCAGGATATCCGTCTGCTTGTTTGCCTTTCAATATCATAACAAAATATAATATCATAACAAATATATATCTAAATGTAGAAAAAGGTAGTCAGGTATATAGAAACTCTGACACTTTGCACTCGACACTCTATCTCTACATGGCAAGGGATTTTTCGTAAAGATATGTATGTGTGTATGCTAATTTTTATTTAAATTTATTTACTAAATTTCCTTCTTCTCCATTGAGTAACCAATACCCACTGAACCATGGTTTTAAACGAGCGAAAGTTACAATTTTCAGCTTCAACTTCAGCGTTTAAGCCAGGGTAGATAGCTAAACCGGGAATTCTTAGATAACATACATCATAGCAATTTATAACATGCTTTCTTTCTTTAAATTGAGTAATATTTCACCAGTTTAGTCATTTATATCTTACAAGCCGGGGTCAGTAACTTTATTAATTTAAAAGCTTTTATTTAACTTGCAACATATGGAACTATTTTTTAACCCTAAACGCAAAAACGTATGTATGTCTGGCTATGACATCATAACTCCTAAACAAATAGACCGATTTCAACAAAGACATTTTTTGACAGCTAATACGATAGAGATGATTCCTAGCCATAATATGGACAGGTTTTCTTGGTGTTTTTTTTTAAATTTATGATTATGTTCTGATGGAATCTTTCTAGTAGCCAATGTCCTACCCCAAGGTTTATTTCAATGCTATAATTCGTTAAAATCCTTTCAAGAATTTTGTCATGAATAGAAATTAGCACACACATTTAAACTTAATACTACCGGTAAACTGACTTTTGCTCGAGGCCTAACATCCCGGCCTCAGGTTGGCAAAGCACCATTACCTCCTTTGGTGTCTCTAGGCGGCGTGAATTTCTTAACATCAGGAAATCCGTCTGCTTGTTTGCCCTCCAATATCATAAAAATAAACACATATAATATTTAGGAATATTCCTTAACAGCTCATTTACTGTTTAAAGTATCTACATACATATCTTCACGCCAAGTCCTGTACGAGGTAGGCAGAGAGTATCGAGTTCTAAACCTCACGGTCCTGACAGACCAGCCTTGCTTCCTCCACATTCGTTACCCTTTTCATACAAGCTCGCCGGTTTCAAAGACCTGCATCTAACATCCGAGCGATTTGATTGTGGAATGTCAATCTAGGTCTCCCTGGGTCCCTAAATCCATCGACATTCGCAATGTACGTCTGCTTTATCAATCTTTCATCTGTCATTATTTCTACATGTCCCAACCAGCGGAGCATGCCCTTTCTCATTTTAACACCAACACTTTCAATAGGCTCTTTCTCGAATATCACTGTTACGAATGCGGTCAGCGAGCGTAACACCACATATTTTCCGTAGCGCTCTCCTTTTGGCCGCATTTTCATACAATATCAAAGGTACCAAATCTTATGTGAAGTTGGAAATTGTCCCTATTCACCACATTTTACGGTACCACTCTTTCTCGGATATCACTGTTACGAATGCGGTCAGCGAGCTCAACCACATAGGTTATCCTACTTTCATGCATTTTCTGACATACGCAACTCTCACTTCCATACAGCATCGTCGGGATAAGCACAGAATTATGCAAAGCCAGTCTAGCAAGGTATCTTAATTATCTTACTTTTGTACTCGTAATAGCAGCAGAAAGAGAAGCATTTTGATAAAAATTGTCGGACAAGTATTTGGTAGGATGTCATTATGATACATATTTATGAGATGAATGTTATTTTTAAGGATCTTAATGTTGAGATAGCGTTATTTATTGCGTAACATTATGTAACTGTAAAAGGAGAACTTGTTAATGATAATATATCAATGGAAAAATATGTTTAAAAAGCAGTTTTTAACAATTCATTTATTTTTGAGGCAAGTTTTTTTTTGTACGAGCTTACGCACTCTGTGGGTTTCAAAGTAGTCAGCAAGATGTGTCAAATTATCCCTGATATAATATGAAGATTTTTTAATGTTTAGGTGTTCCTAAGACATTTTGTTTCCGTTATCATATTTCATTTTATTATTAAAAAAGTATCCCATATCCCCGAAGGGGTAGGCAGGGTACCAACAACGAGCCGCGGAGACTAATTCCCATAATGTAAAGGTATCCTTTTGTCAACCTATCCAACACCGGGCAATCTTATTATTATGAAAATACCCATTTCATCTTTTATTTTTTGCCCGACCCAGGGATCGGACCCAGGACCTCAAGAAGTCACGTTTGCATTATTTTCACCGTGTTGATTTGGACGTGTAGACACAGGCCTTTGCCTCCATGATAGGCAGCTCGTGAAAGGCGAGAAAAGGTTATGTGCTAACGAAACCACTGGTGGTAGACTGCCATGTAAAAACCTGTCTTGGTAGGAATCCACCGAGTTAACTATACCTACCTGTTTGAACCTGGAGAGGTAGCCGGTAGACTTGCACAATTAACCTTACATCTCAGCTATAAGACAGCGCCACACTTTTAACCTAAATGATGTCTAAAGACCATCTCTTACCATCAGGACATGATGTTCACAATCTTATCACATAAAAAAAAACTAATATTATAACAAGCGAGTGTGCTAGAAACGTGACTTTAGACATTCACTACTTCCTGTGGGTTTTTAAAACATACATACATACATACATATCTTCACGCCAAGTCCCTTAGACAGAGAGTGTCGAGTGCCAGACCTCACGATCCTGACAAATCTGTCTTGCTTCCTTGACATTCATTACCCTTTTCATACAAACACGCCGGTTTCGGAGACTCTTGACACCACCCTCGGATAATATCCGATTGATTTGATCGTGAAATGTCAGCCTTGGTCTCCCCGGGTACCTACATCCATCCACATTCGCATTGTATATCTGCTTTGTCAATCTTTCATCTGTCATTCTTTCCACATGACCGAACCAGCGGAGCATGCCCTTTCGCATTTTAACACCAACACTTTCTTTCAATCCCACTTTTTCTCGGATCTCACTGTTACAAATGCGGTCAGCGAGCGTTACACCACATATTTTCCGTAGTGCTCTTATTTCGACCGCATTTATCCTGCTTTCATGATTTTTCTGACATACCCAACTCTCGCTTCCATACAATAACGTTGGGATAAGCACAGAATTATGCAAAGCGAGTCTAGCTTTTTGACTCAAAACCTCGCTTTGGTATAGACCTCGTTTTTAAAACATCTGAAAGAAATGCTTCGCCAGCTTCTGGTCTAAGTTCTGAACTTAAGTCGACCTGCACCAAGTAATTTAAAAATAATTAAAAATATTCTGTTAAGGATTTTTGTTGCTACCCTATTTTTAACGAAAACCAAAGATATGTTTGAAACAGACGAAACCAGAGCTAATGTAAGAGTTTTAGTTGATGATGTAGTGCTAGAGCAAGTAAATGAAATTGTATATCTTGGTATCTTTTAGCAAGGATGGAAGGAACATCGCGGATGTAGAAAGGAGAGGGTTTGCAGGGAATGACGTGAAACGAGAGCTGGGTAAGCTATTTCAAAGTTTTGATTTAAAGTACTAGACTCGCTTTGCATAATTCTGTGCTTATCCCAACGTTGTAGTATGGAAGCGCGAGTTGGGTATGTCAGAAAAAGCATGAAAGTAGGATAAATGCAATCGAAATGAGAGCCCTAAGGAAAATCTGTGGTGTTACGCTCGCTAACCGCATTCGTAACAGAGATATCCGGAGAAAGGATGTCGGTACCCGGGGAGACCAAGGTTGACATTCCATGATCAAATCGCTCGAATATAATCCGAAGATGGTGTCAAGAGTCTCCGAAACCGGCGTGTTTGTATGAAAAGGATAATGAATGTGGAGGAAGCAAGGAAGATCTGCCAGGACCGTGAGGTTGGGCACTCGATACTCCCTGCCTACATCGAGAAAAACTTGGCGTGTATGTATGTTCATTCTTTTTTTTTATGATTTTGGAAGGCAAACAAGCAGACGGATTTCCTGATGGTAAGAAATTCACGCCGCCCAGAGACACCAAAGGTGGTAATGGTGCGTTGCTAACCTGGGGCCGGGATGTTAGGCCTCGAGCAAAAGTAAGTTTACCGGCTACCTTACCCTTCGAACCGGAACACGTCATGACGTTATGGCGGCAGGAATAGGTAAGGCGGTGGTACCAATCCGGGCGAGTCGCTGCTAAACTCTACCGCCTAGTCATAATTCACGGTGTTAGTGACGGTGAGCCTTAGCTCGCCTTTTACGAGCTGCCCGGCAAGGAAGGCAGATGGTCTATTCTACAGAGGAGCCCGGATCAACACGGGGAAAATACTCTTATCAACTCGGTGCAGTCGACCTGCACCGGTTCGGATCTTTTACTATTTTGAACGCTACGTATAAATCCTGCTAATAAGTTGTAAGATGAGAATTCGGTCTCTGAAGGCATATTTTTCGAAATCTAAAGACAGTATCATTAAAAAACCTTGTTATAGTAGCGGCAGACTGTAACGTAGTGATTGACGTCAACTGTGATATTTGTAATCGACAAAAATATAAACGAAAGCTTGTCGAATTTATGTTTTTGTATTAATTTAGTAATAGTTCTTTAAAAAATTTAACAAAACAAAGCTATAAATATAATTCAGGTTTGACAAATGTCAAACCGGCCATCATAGTGTGCCGCTACTATAGGGGTTCTATAAATTCTAAGTATAAAAATGACCTGCCATTTCCATTGTTCATCAATCCAACGTGAACGGATAGAACATTTTGGATAATTATTATAATTTTATTTGCATAGATTATAGTCAGAAGATTGTTCTTACGAAAAAAAAACGGCCAAACTGTTAGGATACTGAGAGAAACAATGCTTTAATCTATACAAACTGTTAGTAACTATTTATGTCCACATATACGTGGTCTAGCGGTTCAGTTGTTGAACTAATATGCATGAGGCCCCGGGTTCGAATCCCGAGCCGGGATATAAAAAGGAGAATTGGATTTTTTCAATTTTCTAAAAAAATAAATATTGCTCGGGATTGGAAATGTGCCCCGTTGGCGATAGGCTTGCCACCTATCACATTGTGGGACTTAGTGTCTTCGGCTAGTCGTGGGTGTCCTGCCTACCCCTTACGGGATATGGGCGTGATGATGCTATACGAAGTTCGCCGGGTCGGCTAGTGGTTTTGACTTTGGAAATAACGCAATTTCTAACATTAGATAACATGTGCTAAAGCTAGCAAATTATAGTACCGATTTTAATCATTCCACTTTGTATCATAGTTATTGTCGCCATTTTGTAGTTTTTTGAGTTGATCATTAAAAACTTTCAATATTTGTGTATAATTACTACTTAGGGGCCATCCATAAATTACGTCACACGTTAATAGTGGGGGAGGGTATCATCTTAATGTGACATTATGTGACTCCTTGTCAGGGGTTTATCGAAAGCCTAGTGATGTCACATTATAAAATACTAGAACATGCAATTTTTATGTGAACTAACTAACTTTAATTACTTCAACGTTATTTATTAGTTTAATACCAACAGTCATCATAATGGAAACAACATTAAACATGCGAAACATTCTATTACTTTCTCACTTTTAATGCTAAGCTGGAAATACCTATGTACTTTATGTAAACAGGTTGGAATTCAGTGTTTTCATTTTTTGATACATGCATAAGTTTGAAAAATGTGTGACGTCACATTAGGGGGGACGGGGTTCTAAAAATGTGACAACCTGTGACAAGGAGGGGGAAAGGGGTCGAAAAGTTCTAAAATTCGCGTGACGTAATTTATTGATGGCCCCTTATAAAGAACTCAGTAGTAGCCTGACTACTTTTTAGCTTTGTTTTTAATATTTAAATTTCTTTGACTTTACTTTCTCTCATTTTATCTAATTACATTCAATCAAAACTTTTATCTTAAATTTTACACTGGCATTCGAAAATTAATGATGTACAAAAGTTTCAAATTAGTAACGGAATTTCACAAAAATCACTCATTTGATGCGGATACATATTGAAAGGCTACATTACTATTTTCCATATGGCTTCGTCGAGCAAAAAAATTTAGAACACTGTTTTTCTGTTCGACAAATCTAAATTTCAAACAGGGTGTATTATTAAAAAAAGAAGTTCAAACAAAGACTTGCTTGAATGCAGGTCTACGTGCATATCTAGTTTCACTACAATCGGTTCAGCGGTTTAGTCATGAAACAGCAACAGACAGACAAATTTTCGCATATATAATATTAGTATGGATTTAGGACTTATAGCCCGCTATTACTACAAAGTATGATGCTTAAACTTAGGTTTTTCAAACACATGTTCTAGTGCTAAACATCAAGCAACCCACTTTCATATTATTCTATAAACTCAACGAACACACTAAAATTAAATGCTTATGTTATGGGTGTTAGTCACCTACACTACACCTAACTACTTACAGAGAAATTATTAAATTTAAACCGAAATAAACATAGTAAACACCCAAACCGAGAAATACAGACATCATTAAAAATCCCATAATACGTTGTCTGCCCCCATCAGATATAAAACCAGACCTCCTGGTGGTCCTTGGCTTAGGCTTTACGCTATACTTATATGCTAACCACTCAACCAACAAAGTGATCACTATTATTTCTACGGTTTAAGTAAAGCTTATATTTAATAAACAGTATTTACTACATATGGTTACATGGCACAATGGTTTTAACACTCGTATTCTACTAGCTGCCTGTTCCGGCTTTGCTCTGATAGTATTTTTTTATCATAAATGGAGATGTAAGCTATCTTTTACGTTGGATCAAACTGCACACGGTGTGCAAATTTGATTGAAATCGGTTAAGTAGTTTCCATTTCATCCATCACATTATATATGGAACGGGAAGTTAGGTAACGGGAAAGTTACATGATTTTATAAAGGTGTCTAATAATTTTATACCTGTTTTTTTTTAATTTGGCGTTTGAAGCCAATAATTAAGATTTAAGAAAACGGAATATATGTGGCGCGTATATTACCATCAAATATATAACTTTTAAAAACTTCCAAGACCCCATTACCATCAAATAATTTTATTTGCTTATTATAATCAAAAACCTTATTCTAAAGTAATAAATAAATGCTAACCTTGGAAGAAATTTGTCGGTTATCGCAAATTTTCTCTTCGATTTTGTCATTGACACATAAATTTTATTTAAAAATTAAAAAACAATTCTTCGAATAAACAATTTAGTAGCCGATTGGGTTAGAATCAAAGAAACACTGAGGCTGTTTCAGATTCACATGTTTATAAGTAGAAGTGGCGACTGGATCAGCCGGTTCCTGACGTCATTGTGAGGTCCACTCACATTAACATTATTTCCGAATTTGATTAAAATATTCCATTTCATTACTTTGTATCTTCAAAAAAAGAAGTATTTTTTTGTACCCGGCTGTGATGACGACTAAGGTTTATTGAGTATGCACGTATTTAGTCTCCCAAAGCAGTAAGAATTGGTCCCACGAAACTATGTCGAATTATTGTTAATTATTAACAATAAATTATTTTTGACAAGAGCGCCATCTTCATTTATCAAGACCAACTACTTTATTTCCAAACATTATGAATATAGTTTATCATCGCGCCATCTGTGATCTTTTGTCGTAATCAATATTTTTGTTTCTGTGTCAAATGACCATTCATTTATAATATTCATATTTATCTAACATTACACACACATGTAAAATTTTTTATTTATTTATTTTATGCATTTCATAAGTATTAGTATTGAAAAATATTAGCGATGTGCACTTCTCTTACACATGAACTAGTTGTGTTTCAAAATTTCATCCCCTCCGTCCGCACAATTTTCTTAAAAAGGAGTCCAAAGTTGCTTCACGTATTATGATATCGGTACGTGATTTGTTTCACGTTAACTATCTAATAGAAAAAAAAACATGAAAAAAATGTCTAAAAGGAATCACGTTAACATTAGTTACTTCCGAATTTGATTAAAATATTCCATTTCCTTATTTTGTGTTAATATACAGCTTTATTATCAAATATTAGCAACGTGGTATTTATCACATTGACTATCTAATGGGAAGGAAAACTATCTTTATATAGACGATTCGTCTATATTTTAGTAGAATATCTAACATACATGCTTTTTAATTATGGTGGGTTTTTTTTGTAATAATCTAATAATTTCTATCCTTGCCGCTTAATGAACATCCATCCATATTAATATTATAAATGCAAAGGTATTTTTACTGTAGGTAAGCAAATTTCTGAAAAGTCTGTTACTCTACAATACGTTGCCTATAGAGTTATGAGTAATTTTCATCTTACTTTTTTGTAAATTACTGTCTGTAAGTAGTAGGTAACTTTTACTCGTTGTCCCCAGTCATAAGTCACGTTTGTATTGCAAACTTTGAAATCTCCGTAATGACTCGGTCATGTTCCGGTCCGGAGGGCAGTGTAGTCGATAGACAAGCACAGTTGCCCCATCATCCGTAACTTAGCTTAAAACCATCTTGATCACCTCAGCTTTAAACAAATGGCAACGAAATCGGTCCACATACCAGCTGCCTAGATGTTAGGCCTAATATGCAATTCTAGAAAGAAAAGTATGTGCAGGGGATAGTGTGAATGGAGCGCTAGGAAACCTATTTCAAAGCGAGGTTTTCAGTCCAGTTATTAGACTCACTTTACATAATTCGGTGTCGGTCCCTTCACCAGGTACTGGGGCTGTGGGGACGCTTTCGCAAACTTTTCTGGTGGCGCCGGATCTCGCGATCTCCTCCAGACAGCCCCTCCCAATAGAGGCCGACATAACTAGTCACTAGTAGTAGTAGCCCCGAAAGTGGCTGGTATCCTGTAGGATTTCCACACGTAATTAAAAGGACACTAGATGATCTACTATACACAGAAGACCCGGACCAAGCACACTAATTATATATATATATATAATAATTAGGGTAAGAGTTAGTTTGGTCGTACAATTACAAAGTAAAAGAAAAATGTCTACGAAGTTGCTTAAAAGTATCAATTATTAAGACTCGAGCTTTAAATTTTTACCAAGCGGTTCAAGATTTTCTTACTTCAAAAAATCTGCATTGTAAGTTCAACTGTAACGAAAAATGAATTACAAAGTTTAAAAGTAGAGCCATTCTACAGAAACCGACTTGAAGTAAGAACTTCTAGTAGAGGCTACAATATGCACATGAGGTAATTAAAATCGAGTATAATCGCCTATAAAAGTGCTTGGAGCAGATACTTGGTATTTTTCAAAAATTAAAGAATAACACTAAAACTATTTGTAATATGAAATATATTTGTGAAACAAGAACCATATCGATCACATCAGCTTGCAAGCAAAAACTTTGGATCTGGTCTATGGTATTTGATATTTTCCATCGTCGGCACTTGGTAAAACTCCCAAATATTCATATTTTTAAATGAAGAAACACTTGTACTGTTTTACGTATCACTTATATTTTATTATTTTATAAATAGCCTAATTACTGTAGTAATTTAAGTTCTAGCTCTGATGATGCTGTAAAAAGCGAAACCGGTAGGCTATTTATAAAATAATAAAATATAAGTGATACGTAAAACAGTACAAGTGTTTCTTCATTTAAAAATATGGTCTATGGTATTTGGTCTATTTAGGTATTGTTTTAAATAAAAAACATTTTGAAGATTGATTTCTCATCTAGAGAGTATATTTGATGTACGAAAATTTGGGACATTTAAATATTTCACTCAAAATATTTGGACTAACATTGATACTTAAATATCATTCGGATTTCTAACCATCAGATAATCCGTCTGCTTGTTTGACTTCCGAAATAAAAAAAAATAAAAGTCAGTCCTAAAGTACCAGTTATCTAAAGAATCGAAACTTTTGGCTGCAAACTCGTTAAGCTTGCAAAAAAAAGTAAAAATTTTTATAGAAAATTTACCGAAAATTGTTAACATTCCATCTTTACGCTTTAGCGGTTAAAATTTGATAACGAAGTGTTAGTTAACAATATTGAGTCTCAGTCGTAAGAGTTGCTAATAGATTACCAAAAAATTAAGTATTTGGGACAGTTTTTTAGCTTACAAGTAATAGTACAGTACAGTACAGTACATTACAATATCCGTCTACTTTGCCTTCCTATAAATAAAAATAATAAAACAAATACACAGACAAATCACTATTTTTGACACTATAAAAGTAATTTGAAAAAAAGTATAAAAACTGAAACACTTATCTTTTAGGTATAGTACTTATCTATGTTTATGTTAAATCTGGTGTCGATATTTGCACAATTGAAGTAGACAGAAAGCAAAAGCTTTCAAAAAAGGGTTAACTTTTTGATTTTTTTCTGTCGAGCAAAGTGAAATGAATCGTGTTTTGGACACACTAGTCTAGTAAAGCATATTTATGTTAATCTTGTGTATTTTTCTCAGCAAGATCCATGATTGTTTTGTATGAAAAAAAAACAGTAAACTGCTGACGTATTTTAGCGTATATGGCCCCTTAAGAAACGATTTGAGTTATAATGCCCGGTACCGAAATTTTATGAGTAAAATCAAGTGTAACACGAGGCGTTGAGGCGTTACGTAGAAAGAGACAAACATATATATCTGTAGGATTGAACGTGTGAACGAATACATTACACAGCGTATCTCATTCTCGGGATCTCCTCCTGCGCGATACTTCGTAGTCACCGTGCAGGAGGAGTCGTTATCTATCAAAATACTGACTATTTGGATCACACTTCTAATGTCTGCGATGATACTAATTTAAGAAGAATTAAATAACTAAATCTGCTGTAGGAGACATGTGTGCTGCAAGATACATTTCGTAAGGAGTAAACTCCAATCGTGCGTCGTAGCTGACACACACATGCTTTTTTTATAAGATAACTATCCGATCCGACGAACTCCGTATCGCT
>NJDD01009008.1:0-11092 GCA_002245505.1 Calephelis nemesis
TAATATTATAAAGAGGAAATGTTTGATTTTTTGTTTGTTTGAAATGAATATGCTCCGAAACTACTGGACCGATTTCAAAAATTATTTCACCCTTTGAATGCTACATTATCCCCGAGTGACATAGGCTTGTTTCATCAAAATCGGTGTAGTAGAAGCCAAGTTATGCAGGCGAAGCTGCGTGAAACTGCAAGTACCTAATAAAAGTAAAAACACTGTAGCAGCAGCAAAGAGTTTCTTTTCGCTTTTATTATACTCGTATAAACCAGTCAAAGTAAACTTGTGTAAAAACTACAAACATTTGTATGAAAAGGGTAATGAATTTGAAGGAAGCAAGACATGTTTGTCAGGATCGTGAGGTCTGGCACTCGATACTCTCTGCCTACCCGTAAGGGACTTGGCGTGAAGGTATGTGTAAATACTAACTTACGAATTTCCATATCAGCCTTCAAACAAAAAATCCGCATTGAAATAGTTCCATCCGTTCAAAATTTATGATGCCACAGACACACACGTCAAACTTATAACACACCTTTTTCTCTGGAATCTGGGAGGGTTAACCCAGTAGCCATGCCACCGCAAACTTCGAAGGCTGTTTGAATATTCCATATAATACTATTTAAAAGCGACACCACTGGATCTGAAAAAAATTGCGTAGTACCGATTGAGTTCTAAAATAAAAAAACTACCTCGAAAGAATGTTTATGTATATAATATGTTAAACCAAAATTCTATGACAAATTTAAAAAACCGAAAAATAAACGTTTTCAGCAGGCTTAGCCAAGTTGCCTTTCAATAATCACTAACGTTAAAAAAATGTATGGACAGAACGCTATGTCACGTGATCCGAACAAACGAATAGAAAAGTCGTAGCCAAAAACACAAGGATATCGCAACCTTGAGATGATAGAATAGAATTAACCATTTCTACAGTGTCAACCGAATATTGGTAGCCAAGTTGTCCGTTTTGACATATGCCAACGATATAAGCATCGACTGCTGACGTTTGGTTAACGAATAATAGAACCCAGTAGAAAACGCTAAAAAAATGGCGTCCGTTGTTTTGTCAGCTGAGCACAAGCATCAGAAATAATCATAGTTTGATACATATTCACTTTATTTAAAGCAAAAAAACAAATATAATGCATACCTACATTAAATATGTTGTGGCAAAGTCAGAGGAACAAGTCGAAAATACTTGGAAACAATTGAAGAAATGCCGGAAAAGTTGTTTGTACAGCGATTTCGGCTAAACAAATTGCTAACCGTAGCCTTTTCTAAAATTTACCAAACTTCATTAGTTGTATCCTTTGCTTCCTCTGTACTTTATTGGTTGAACCCCGTGTCTGTTAGTCCGGGTTGTCTATGTAGGAAAACCAAAGACTTCTTGTCAGACAGCTTACAAGAGGCGAACAAAGATAAAATGGATTTCCAGCTTATCAACAAGACCACTGGTGGTAGAGTGCCGTGTTGCAACTGGCTCGGGATCCACCATCTTAGCTATAATAAAGCCGCCAGAATAACGATATTAAGTGACGGTGTGGAGTGTAAGGTAGCCGGTAGTCTTGTACAACACGCATAATACCATTACCACAGCAAAGCACGTTTTTTGGAGTTTACTCCTTAAGAAACGATTTGAGTTATAAGGCCAGGTACGGAAATTTTATGAGGAGTAAAATCAAGTGTAACACGAAAAGTTGAGGCGTTACGTAGAAAGAGACAAACATATATATCTGTAGGATTGAACGTGTAAAAGAATTAGATGGAATACATTACACAGCGTATCTCATTCTTGGGATCTCCTGCTGCGCGATACTTCGTAGTCTCCGTGCAGGAGGAATCGCTATCTATCAAAATACTATTTGGATCACACTTCTAATGTCTGCGATGATACTAATTTAAGAAGAATTAACATAACTAAATCTGCTGTAGGAGACATGTGTGCTGCAAGATACATTTCGTAAGGAGTAAACTCCAATCGTGCGTCGTAGCTGACACACACACACTTTTTTTTCTTTTTAACAGTCATCAAGTCCACCTTATTTAAACAAAATATTGACATAATGACAAATTAAATGTCAATACACTTCTCTGAGCGCAACCCAAAGAGTAAAGTAACTGTCCATAAAGGAAGTGCAACCGCTAGCTCGTAAATGAGTTTGAACAATTGGTTAATAATTTTTTACTTGATAAAACTTGCTATGTGGGTTTTTATGAGTTCATTCATATTAACGAAAAATCTACACACATCCTCGAAACGGTAGGCAGAGGTATAACCAGGACATCCTCGATTAGCTGAAGGTACTTTAGACCCAAAATGTGACAGGTGGCAAACCGATCATCAACCGAGCACTTATTCAATCCTGTGCAACACTGTCGTATTAAAAAAAATAATCCAGTATTTTGCCCAGTCCGGGAGTCGAGACTCGATGTAGTCAACATCAACACTGGACCAGTACATACTGTATCTAGACTACAATTTTTTTATGTTTTAAGATAGCAAACAAGCAAGCTGTTCCCCTAATGACGGGAGATATGCATCGATTTTAGACACCATAAATGCTAGTAGTGCCTCACTATCTAATCTTAAGATACGTATGCCTGCGTGGCTAGTTACCCTATCCTTCAACTTGAAACATGACAATTACAAGTACTGACACTATGACAGTTTGATTAAGTATAGGGCCATAGGGGAATTGAATTTGATTACATAAAGCTGGCATCCCTCAAGCGGTCTTTCATATTTTATTATTGTGTCTCGTAGATAATAGATAATGAGAATAATAGCGGTCATTAGTCAATGCGTAAGTCAGCTATACTGACATGATGAAAGCAGTAGGTACCCGCATTATAATGTTTGTGTTACTTTTTGTTCCATCAAAATAGTAGATAGGTGAATACTAACTAAAGTAACAGTACTAACTAAAGTAAAAGTTTTTTAAGTTGTTAAAGTTACTTTCCCAGTAATATTACATGTCAGCGAAAGTTAAGTATGTCGAAAAAAGCATAAAATGAGATCCGTGAAAAAATCGATTGAAAGAAAGCGTTGGTATAACAATCAGAAAGGGAATGCTTCGTTGGTTCGGTCAAGTAGAAAGAATGACTGATGATGCCTTTGTGGAAGGATGTAGGTACCCAGGCAGACCAAGGTTGCCATTCCACGATTAAATCGTTGGGTTTTATCCGAGGGTGGTGTATATAGTCTCTGTAGCCGGTGTGTTTGTATGAAAAGCATTAAATGTGGAGAAAACTAGGCAAGTCTGCAATAATCATGATATTAAAGCGTTTCATACTCTCTGCCTACCCCGTACGGGACTTGGTGTGAAGATGTGTATATGTGTATTAATTAATCTATGCGGCTGTCTTGCAAAGTTAGGCTAATTTTAGTGAACTTCCCTACCCTACCCGCCCAACCAGAACATGACACTGACATTACGGCGTTTGGAAATGTTAACCTGAACGAGTTGCAGTACAACACTTCACCACCAGCTGTGAGTTTGTTGGTTATGTCCCATTCAACCTTTGCTCGTCTCTTACGAGTTGTCTAGTCAAAAGACATAGGTATGGTCTATTCTTAACAGAACACCAAGACTAACACAGGAAAAATGTCTTGGAATGTACCAGTCACCAGATAACATATTATGGCACCTACCTGTCTCGTTAATCGATGCATTACTCCATGGCATAAACTAGTCCATGGTACATGTAATAGTGTATCAAAGTGTATTAGGGAAGAGGAAGAAGAATTAATTTATTATCTGTTGTGATGAACCAGTATGACCTTTTTTATGATATTTTAATACTAAATTGGTATAAATATAGCTCCTAAAATAATTAAATTTAAAATTACATATTTAAATTATTAATAGTACCCCTCGCCAAAATATGATAATATAATCCTGTGGTATACTGCCTTCTTAAGATTTTTATTTATCGTCAAATGTGATTAATCAAGTTGCTCTTGTTTTTATTTACGTATGCATAAAAATATGTCCTGTCTGCTATTTCTTTTACATCATGTAATTATTATGCTGACGTTACAGACTATTGCAGAATTTGAATATTGAGAAGATTGAATATTCCATCCAATGCAAAAAAATGGAAGGACTATTTTACAAAAGAGCGCATTTTGTAGGTTACTAAATTAATAACTAACCAACTAAATGTTTAAGTAATTTTCTGAATTTTGGAAGTGGTCACACTTTAATAAAAGTTTCGTTTTGAGTTTTCTCTTCTGGGGCCACTGTGTTTGCTTCTAATTTAAAACGTTTTTCATTAATATATTTAACATAAAACGGTACACATTTCTTTGTTAATGGTTTCCCATAAATTGGATGTAAATTTACATTAAAAGAAGAAAGTTTAACTTATTTTTTTTTAAATCGAGTCCACAAACTACACATCGGTTCTTTGCCTGTTTCGTTTTTGTCGTGTTTTTATACAAACACTCAGGTATAATAATGCTCTTTTTCTATAGGACAAAGTGAATTATATGTCATTACTTATTCTCTTTTAGGCCACATTGATTTTTTATTTCAGGTTATTATCGACCTGTCAAGAAGACATTTTTTCGCTAAACTGTCTTTGCAAATTCGCAAAATAGGAGACGAAAACCCTTTCAAGTTTTCTAATTTCATATCGAATCTGCCACCTATAGTAAGTAAAAAGAATGTTTTACCTTTTGTCATCTCATTTTGTATTTTTTTTGTAAACGGGAATAAAAACATTTTGCAAATAGCACCAGCCCTCAACCCACGGTCTTTTCATGTAGATATCCCTAATTACACATTTATAATTTTAAAAACATTCCATGTATATACACACGTATCAAACAATTAAAGAATTTGGGTTAAAAAATATCTGTGTCAAAATGTAACATGCAAAATAGACATATTTACTTTGGTATATTTACAAATATGTGGTCATCGAAATTTTTGGTTCACTAGGGTATTGGCAAAGCATGGTCTTTTTTGATTATGTAATGAAGTATTGATGCAGGAGACAATACTTGTGACATAAATAGCAAGACATGCAGCTGATATTATTTCATTTTGCATTGCAAAAATATTTCTATTGAAAGCATAACATACATTGATAATAGTCATTTTATTCGTTTGTATACAGTTTTACAATTTAAGATTGAACAGAAAAGATATCAATCCTTCAGGTGACTTTCTGTTATTATTTTAAAAAGGGCTAATAGTAATTGAATTAGTTTGAAAGAAATTTTCATGCAGAACCAGCCTTCTGAATTAGTTGTAGTTTCAGTGTAGATCATGGCAAATGTGTACCTTGCAATGATATATGCTTTGTATGAGAAGATACCTATATGTTATGTGTGTTAAAAGCTGTCACAAAAATATTTTTGTGTACAGAATATGCTTGATTCTACCACATTGTGATTTGCTGTAGTTGTATATATACAGAAATAGTATTGATGCTTTTTTGGGATGAATTGGAAATTTGTTCAAACAAAACTCTTATGGATTATAGAATTATGGATGTGTTTATCATGTATTATTGTCATACTTTAATATTAAATGTGGTTTGAAGCAGCAGAAATTATGGAAATATTATTCAGTGGCTGAAGGACTGCTAATTCAATATTGTTAGTTAGTAGTTTGTTGGAATCTTAGGACTGGATAAAGTTGCAGTTCCTATAACCTGGTAAGCTCCACTGCCAATGGTCTACTGTACTGTAGCTATTGCTGCACATACTTCAAAATCATGTAAGCTTTATTTAAAAGAAAAAGTTTTAATTGACATTGTTATTAATCACTGGGACCGTACCATGATATAAGAGCATTACGACAATAATATGATGGTAAAAGACTGTATTATTGCATAAGTTTAATGTATACTTACAATGTTACAATCCAGCCTTTGATTGTTTTGCAAATTGGTAAAAACTGTTTCATCTTTTAGGGTGGTAGAGCGATGCCGCGCTGCAACAAACGCACGCGCATCGGCGCATCTTCCACTGACTTGGTGCCAGGAACTACCTCTCTCGATGATCATCACCATCATAAGCGATCAAGAAATAGCAGGTAAATTAATAAATATAAATACCGACACCTAGACCTTAAAATACAATATCTAAGGTCATCATACTTGTGACTACTCCTTTTGAGAATAAAACCCTATCTTGTGGTTGATCTGTAGATTGATTAAACACTCAACTAACATAGCGATTAATAATAACAATGATACTGTCATCAATACCTGTCTGACTAGCTAGTCTTTATGCTAGATCCATATGTTTGCCTCAAACCTATACAAATGTTTGTTACCAAGAATGCCACCATCCATAAGTTTTCAAGTCTGTTAGTGTGTATTCAACAAGCTAGCATTACAGATGTGTAGCTGTTATCAGCTTGACAACATTTGATTTAACTTCTTTTTATTTAAAAAAAACAATGGGAAAATACAAGTAAACTACAAATTTAACAGAGAAGGTGGTGGATGATTATTATTTTTTTAGTTTCTCTAATAATTCTGTATATGATTTCTTTAAATAATTTCACTTAAATTATCACATTCTTGGGCTACTTTTTTGTCTCTTTGATCTTTGCATTTGGGTTTCCAAATACTGGGTTTTGGTGTCTAAAATATATTTCATCATTAGACCAATACAATTTTTTTTAATTGAAAAAATTTAAGTCACAATTCATAAGAAATGTGTGGACATGTGCTTGAGACATATTCCTTGGATTTGTTTCAAAAACATGGACACTATCGGGTCTGCTACAAATCCTGGCAAGCCTATACAAACCTATGCAAACCCACCCAAACACTGAATCCACATGTTTGCATTTGTAATGGTTTGTGGAAGTTTGGCAAGCATGTGGATCCAGCATTAAATACCAATGTCATTCATTCATGTTTAATAAAGGCTCAGGAAAACATTGTCCTAGTCAAGGTTGATCTATTTGATAAATTACACCATAGAAAAACATTCACTTTATAATTATTGAAGAAATTTGAAGTTCCAATCTTTTTATGAGACTTAAATATTTTAATTAGAAATATTTCCACAGCTCTAGGAGACATTCCAAGTCGGAAGATACAAGTTTTAGTGCAAAAAAATGTCTAGCATGGTTCAAGGAATACACAACTGTATCAGAGCCAGAAGTCTTAGGTAAGTCTTATTTTATGAAACAGAAGTAAAACATCATTAACTCACTTGTAGGATTAACCCTAAATTCATAGATGCCTAGACATATTATGTTTATTATTAAATCATAAGTTTTGCCATGGACAGAATGTGGTGAGTGGTATAAATACCATGAAAGTGATCTATTTATATTAAGCAAGGACAAAAAAATATCTAAGAAAAGACAAATATATTAGAGTGTTTGCTAATATTTGTCAAGTAAAGTTATTTCTGGTTATTACATTTTGTTTTATATAAATATCTCACCTCTGCTAGATACCTCTGTGAGATACTTATGTAATAATACAATCTAGGATTTTCTTTTTACCTCATCCTAGATATGCTCTTGCCAATTGCAACAAAATTATGCATGCACCAAGCACTACTAACCATATCCAAAAAAGGATAAAGGAAAAGGAAAGGATGTTGCCCCTGTGGTCTAGAACTAAAGATTTAGAAAATATTATGCATTTTCAATTTTGTAATAAAAATGACTTTGCCCGGGCTCGAATATGTGTCCAGTTGGCGATTGGCTTGCCACATATCACATTGTGGGACTTAGTGTTTTCTGCTAGTCGTGGGTGCCCTAGTAGTGCCTCTGCCACCCACTTCAGGGATTTGGGCGTAAAGATACTGTGTCCAGCTTATTTACACAGTCTTTGTTTCTGTGTTTGCAAAATCTTTATATGTATAATTCTTCTGTGAGTGTGTATGTCACTGAACTCCTTCTAGAAGACTGGACCGATATCGATGAAACTTTTTGTATGTGTTCTAGGGAATTTGAGAATGGTGTAGATTCACAATTTGGTCTCCTGGAAAATGGTTTTTAATTATTTTTTTAATAAAAAATAGTTGTTGATTTTGGAATGTTTGACATTGTATCCGACAGACTGTGCTACTATCGAAGCATTAATGTCAAGCGATACGAAGTTTGCTGGGTCAGCTAGTATGATAATAAAATCTCTCTTAAAATATGAGCCATGTTGCATCAAACTCGGTGTAGAATGATGGAGTTATCATGTATTGAATTAAATTGCCAACTGGGAAAAGTAAAAGGGTAAGCTAGTGTTAAATATCACTAAATTTTAATTACAGGTCCTGAAGGAATGGAAAAATTTTGTCAAGATATAGGCGTTGATCCTGAAAATGTAGTAATGTTGGTAATTGCCTACAAGATGGGGGCGAAACAAATGGGATATTTTACACAGGAAGAATGGCTTAAAGGTGTGTATTTGTTTAAAATGACCACAGATTGAATGATTTGAAAAATGATTACTTGCCACGCTAAAAGCCAAAGATAGTTTTTCACGCGTTATTTACGTATACTCTGTTATTTTCATAATACTAGGTAATGAATAGACAAATCTCCTGATTGTAAGGGACACCTTACTCGTAAAAAAAAATTAGTTTACTGGCTACCTAACCTTCCAGCAGGGAAGAAAATTGCAATCATTGGCATTAGCGATAGAAATAAAATTCACTCTAATACTGTATCATCAGTGATAGGAATAGGTAGCGTCAATTTACCTAAACTTCGAAGAACAGAGACAAGAAAAGGAGACTTTCATATGATTAAATTTTTGTTGAAACATCTGTCTCGAAAGTTGCAACACTCAAATACATCAAAAAATGTGTTGTTTGGAATAAGTTATTCATCTATTAATTAAAAATTTACCTAAAGTTTGTGACTAGATAAAACATTTATCATTTATAACTCCTTAATAATAGTTGTAAAGGTGGTGTATTTTATTTATTATGTAATATCTAGTTGCAAACTTTAGGTAATTATGTACAAATAACTTCTTCCAAATAACATATTTTTTGATGTATTTAAATATCTTCACGCCCATATCCCCGAAGACGTAGACAGAGGCACAGCCAGGGTACCCACGACTAGCCAAAGACCTTAGGACAGATTGTACTTTTTTTTTATTAAAGTGTAATCCCGAATTCCTGGAGAGATGTCACAAAAAAATTTATTCTTAAGGAAGTCTCTGTTTCTTGTCTCTGTTCTTTGAAGTTTAGGCAAATAGACACTGCCTATTCCTATCACTGCTTATAATGACCGCACTAGTGGAATAATCCAATAACCTTAATTACTAGATTACTGCCTAATCTATGAAAACATATAACACAATTGTAAGATATCTGTGTCAATAAATCAATTTTCTTTAAAAGCCTAAATATTTTTTTAATTATCCATGGTTTCTTTCTATTCAAGGGAAAACTACTACATTAAAAGATAAGATGTCAAAAAAATTGTAATTATTTAGCATTTATTGTTTTATTTTATTTGGTGTAGGCTAAAATATGTTTGTCAAATGCTAATCTACTCTTCTAATTTCAGGTTTAACGGATCTCCAATGCGACAGTGTACACAAATTACAGAACAAGTTAGAATATTTAAAAAATCTACTCAATGACCCCTACATATTTAAAGCTATATATAGATATTCATATGATTTTGCAAGGGTAAGTGCACTTTTATTAAATGTTCTTATTTCCTCCTAATACTACATCTTCGGATGTACATGCGTTCAGATACTAGCCTACATGTAGAAATTAATCCTTAATTATTTTTTTTGTATCTATCACCTTTACTTCAAATTAATTAGTTTTGATGAAAATGCTAAGATTCAATTAGATTATATTTGAAATAGCTTAGTGCAGTAGCCTTACCTTAATGGGATAACAGACAAAAAAACATATATTATATTTTTTCCGTAATATTTATAGTAAATAAATAAACATATTAGGACAAATTACATGAATTAAACTACTGTTACCATCGCGTGGCGGTTTCGTTATAAAATTTTACTTACTTACATAATGTATTAAAGAAAATAAAAATGATATTCTAAAAAAAGTAACCATTCAATTTTCTTTAGAGTGTGACTATTGTCTTACTGTATTTGAGGTAAATTTCAAATAAAACCTGAATAAATATTAAAAACTCAGTGTTTTCATGATTTTAGAGTTGAATGTTGTAAGTTGTATGTTTTTGAGAATTGATTAAGATCAAGCTACATTAGTCTGGGTCCACTAAGAGCTCTTACATATGAACGGTATGTCACCAACAGCATAGGTAACTTGTATAGGTAAAGACATGCCGTTCGTGTGTAAGAGCTCTAAGTAGAACAAACCATCTGCCTTTGCCAGGCAGCAAGATGTAGGTATGCTTAGAATGTAGGTAGGGTACTAATAAGGCCACTATGCAATTTGCCCAGTTAGTGATCCACAGCCTTACCTGTTCCTACTGTCATAATGACTTGTTCCAGTCTAGAGGAGGCTGTAGGACAGCGATGGTGTCTATAGGCCATGACTGTCTCTTACTTTCAGAAGACTCTCGTGCTTGTTCGCTGGTGTATCACTGAAAAAACGATTACATATTACAGTTTTTATTGTCGGCTCATGATTAAGTTATGTCATTTTTATTATTGAAAAACCATATTATAACCACATACACATACATATCTTCATGCCAATTCCCTTGGAATCCTCCTTATTTAATACTTTTCATACAAACGGATTATGGATTTAAATTTAAAATTTTTCAGATAGAGCATAGATTGCCACTTCTACACTAACTATCCCTGGACAAGTTATACAAAGTGAACCTAACCCCTAATTAAGCAAATTATACGCTTGTGTTATGGGTGTTAGTCAATGGATCTAATACATAGAAATACTTAAATAGATACCAGAATGAATTTAATAAACAGCCAGACCCGGAAATGCAGACATCTAAATGTTCATCACACAAATGCCTGCCCCCGTCGGGAGTCGAACCCGAGCCTCGCGGTTGGTCGATGTAGTTAGTCTTTAAGATGTTTCGGCGATGTGTTAGAGGAGTGTTGTGTGTGGGTGTGTGCAGGACAAGGAGCAGCGGTCGCTGGAGACGGGCACGGCGCGCGCGCTGCTGGGCGTGCTGCTGCCGCGGTG
>NJDD01009008.1:20544-49150 GCA_002245505.1 Calephelis nemesis
CCAGTCAAATGTCCACAATAGTTTCAGTAGATTCGGCGTGAAGCCGGGAAACAAGCTAATATTATTTTTAAAAATGCTCGAAATATTTTCTGCAGCCAATTTAAGTCGTCTAGACTAAACTTATTTGTTAATCAAACATTGTTTTGCCATGGCTTGGTTATTTTCACGCTACCGGCAAGGCAGTATTAACGCGTCCCGGTATTTTAAGTTGACGGCCCGATACGGTCACGATCTACGAAATGGAAAACGCTGGCCTAGACCCATTTTTTAACATTTTATTTACGAAATCAACTTTTGTTCAGTTTTATTATATGTAAAATTTAAAAACCGTTGGTTAAAAAGCATGGTATTTAAACTCCCTTGTCGTTGCCATTGGCTAGATAGTATTTTCGGGTAGCAATAACCAACTCCTTGTCATTCTCGACTCCATAGTCTCTGCCCAACAAGAGAAAATAAAAACCACATTAGCAATAACATTTTATTTACAATATCTGTCGGCTTTCATCTTACTCCGCCGATCCAATAAGGTCTCGTGCAGGTTCCCCTCGACCTTGGCCTGCTTCAGTTCCGCCACACCACCGTCGTTCAGACGCAGCTTCTTGTCTTGGAACTTCTGGAACTTTTTACTGTGAACAAATTACTCAATATAAAAAGTATTCATGCCCGTATCCCCGAATAGGTAAGCAGAAGTACAACAAGGACACCCACGATCAGCCGAAGGCACATTGGCAATGTAATAGGTGGCCTAACTACTGCCAATCGGGCTCTTATCCAATCTGAGCACATTGTTTTTATAAGAAAATTTAAAAAAAATTGAGTGATCCTAACCCGGGAATCGATTTTGAGACCTCATGTAGTCTACGCCAACACCAGACCAAAAAACCACAGAAGCGAGAAAGAAGAGATTAATTTAATAGTGGCACATTATAATAACTATGATTAAATTTATAAGTTGTACAGATGTTTTATTCAAATCATCAAATGAGATAACTAAAACTCTTTTTTTAATAACTAGTGTATTGCTAACCTCGCAGTTTTTACAACATGGTGGGTGTTTGCTCCAATTGGTGAGCCCGAGACATCATTATTTACATGGATTGGACTATTCCCTATAACGCCAGCAACTAGGGCTGTTCCTGGGAGACCGAACCTCAAATGCTGATTTCTGATTACTGGGTTGGTTGTTTGTAAGAGTAGTGGTTTTCTGCTCGGCGACGGCTGAAAAGACTGCTTCGTCGCAGATAACCACTGTGACAGTAGAGTGGCGTCTTGTGAATTTGTGTTGGGATTTGGAGGGAAGTGTTGGCCGCTGTTATTGGATCGGCGAGATCCGATAAGACGTGAGGGGCTCTCCTAAATTTGGATGAACCGGTTTCAGATGGGCAGACGTTATTTCATAGTATCGTTCCGATAGCTCTTTGAAATCCTGCGCTATTGTGAGCAAATCGAGATCTCGATGTACGTACCACGGGCAACTAGTGGCAGTATTTTTTTTTTTTAATATATTATAGGAAGGCAAACAAGCAGACGGATTTCCTGATGGTAAGAAATTCACGCCGCCTAGAGACACCAAAGATGGTAATGGTGCGTTGCCAACCTGAGGTCAGGATGTTAGGCCTCGAGCAAAAGTAAATTTACCGGCTACCATACCCTCCGAACCGGAACACGTCAACAGCAGGCATTGACGTTATGGCGGCAGGAATAGGTAAGGCGCTGGTACCAATCCGGGCGAGTCGCTGCGAAACTCTACCACCTAGTCAGATGTCACGGTGTTAGTCATGATAAGCCTACTTTATGATTATAAACTACTTTTAATTTTTTTTAAGGTAGATATGAAATGTATGAGCGAAGGTCACACTCGCGCAACCTAAGATCGGTCTGACACATGTTTTGTAAAGTGTCACTTTATTACGAAGTGACATTTTACTATTTCTATATATTATGAGATATACGGTTAGGTACAAACTTAGCTTTATTTGGGACTCGTCACATGTGTGGTCTAAACGACATATAACTGTCGATAACAACCCTCAGAAATTTTGCTGATTTTTTCCCAGTGGTTTCTCATGCCTTTTTATGGCCTATTATCTCGATTAAAGAGCACCGCAGCTCTTTTGTACTAGTTTATTTCCATGGGCTACTTCCTGAACCAGTAGCCCAGGACACAGGAGAGTGGCTGCCCTACGAATGTATACAAACGACCAATTGACGCCTTTGTCGGTACGAGACTCAAACGCATAAAAAAAAATCTATTATAAAAAATTCAAGCTTGCACAAATAACTTAATGCTTATTACAGAGCTCGGTCAAGGTCTATTGGTTGTTGCGTAGGTACGCGCACTCTTCGAATACGTCATTAACTTTCTCGCTTAGAACAGTTGTAAGAGAAGTAATAAGATTTTTGGATTTTAATCTTTCGTCTTTTATCGTGCTCATATTAAATTTTAGTGCAGACAATGGACCTAAAATTGAGAGGCTAGTAATATCCTAAGGTTTTTTATTACTAGCCTAGAAAACAAGCAGACAAATTTCCTGATGGTAAGAAATTTACCCCGCCTAATGACACCACGGGTGGTAACGGTGCATTTCCGACTTGAGACTGGGATGTTGGGCCTCAAGCAAAAATAAGTTTACCAGCTACCTTATCCTCATTACCCGGAATACGTCAACGGTAATAGGTAAGGCGGTGGTACCAATCCGGACGAGTCGCTGCAAAACTCTACCATCTACTCAGATGTCACGGTATTAGTGACATAAAGCCTATGCTCGTCTTTTTAGAGCTAATCGGCAGAAAGGCAAATGGTCTATTCTGCAAAGGAGCCCGGTCCAACACGGAGAATACTATTAATACTATAAATTCAAAGTAGTGTCTAGTAAAAACATACACATAATTAACTTCGACTTCAGCAAGATCTCCCTCCTCCTCTGTTGGTACAATAGGTTTGAGTGTCTCTCTACTTTTGTTGCTGCGGACAGAGCACACCTCCTGCGGTCCAGCGGCGACACTGCGGGCAACCACCGAGTCATCATCACCACTCACTGACATAAACTTATTCAGAGAACTGAGTATCGCCATTTTGCCTGAAAATATTTGACACAAAAAATACATGATAACATTTTTAGTAATAAATAATTTTAACTCTGCTATTTTTGACTCTACTTTTAACCATATAGGTAGGTTTAAATTCTATATATTTTACTAATATATGGAGATTTTTAATTAGTTCTAACTTATGAAGTAACTTCTACACATTTTTTTATATTATTGTGACTTTGTTTATAACTTGCATATCTATAAAAACCAATGGGTGTAACAAGCAAGATTGTCTGCTACTCAAGATGGGTATACTTTTTCAAGCCACATAGTAGTTTATACCTCAAAATCCAGGGTTCTTTAAGAAAATCAATCCCTTTTCAAGAAATGTTTCAAATACTAGTTATATATTAAAACTAGCTGCCCGCCCTCGCTTCGCTTCGGTTATTTAAGAATAAAAATCCTACTAATGTTATAAATGCGAAAGTTTGTGAGTATGTCTGGATGTCAGGATGTCAGTATGGATGGATGCAGTAAGCGCGCATGTCTTTGCTACGCTTCAACGATATTTACTTTCGCGCCCGGAGATTTTAACTTTTTGATAACTCATTAGTTATTAATTTTTTTCTGATAGTGTAAAAGGCAATTTTGATCTAAATTACACGCATAATTTATCAAACAGATTTATTTGATTAAGGGTTAATACTGTATTGTTAAAAATATGGTTTAAAGTAACCCTTCATTTTACTTTTTTAAGTAAACGCAAAACACGGTCATTGTGGGTTATTCTTTAAAGATAGACATATACCACTGCTTACTTTTTTTGAGATCTATCGAAGAGGAAAAATCCCACCATCCATTGTTTTGTTAAAACGCAAAAGGTTTTGGCAGCGTTTTCGAGGAAAGCTCTCGATCGGCTTATTTTTTGCCGACATATTGAACTAATATCATTGTAATATCGTTGGTTTGTACAAAACATAAACTTACTATACACTAAAACCTTCCTCAAGAATTGTTCTATCTATTGTTGAAATCCGAATGAAAATCCGTTCAGTACTTTTCGAGTAAATCGCGAACAGACAGACAGACAGACGCGGCGGCAAATTACCAAGTCCTATGAAAAAGGCGCGTATTTCGTCGCGCTATTTATAGACATAGACAGACTCCGCGGACAGCTAAAGCTCGGTGAAGTTGCATAAAATCGCGAGATTAGCAACAAATTAATCATTCAAAAAAAAAGAAAACCGCGGCCAGCTGGTACAGCCGTCACCGCGATGTCCCTATATTTTAAACTTGTAATATCTCCGAAACTATACGTTTAATTTACATGCTGTATAGGGCTATACTGTTCTATATTAAATGTAAAATTTATTAAACATACTTAATTAGATAAGGATTAATGCTGTAATGCTTTAAATCGCTTCGTAAGTAAGCCATTATTTTTCGTAAAAAGTAAAGGATAAAAATTGGTTATTGTAAGTTATCCCTAAGAGATAAACATATACCATCGCGAATTTTTTTGTAGACCTTTTTAAGGTAAACAATACTTACTACATTATTTTGATCTATCTCGTAGAGTTCAGCCAGCGTTTGCAATGCAAGCGCAAAAAGTATGTTTATTTACGACTTCGCATTAGAAATCTTGAAATTATCAGTGGTTCTCTAATATATGAAGCATGTTATTATACATATAAACCTTCCTCTTGAATCACTCTACCACTACCTTACCACTTGTTTTAAATTATATTTTGGAAAAATACTATTCAAAATTGGTCACAATAGATCAAAGAGACTTCAGGTTCCTAGTCAGGTGGAATGGGCAACACCAGCCATTCTTATTTATCCAAAACAAAAATAAATTGTTTCAAGGTGAAAAAACTCAAAAGTATGCATTTTTCAGAAAAAAATTTGTAAAACATTTTTTAAGTGCTTAAAAATTTTTTTTTCGTAGTTTACAAATTTCAGTACTTACCACTAAAACCAAGCGAGGGATCTTTGTAATAAATTCGTAACTTTTGAATTATATATTTCAACTTTCAGACACAAGACAATAACGCACTTATTACATTTAAGGTGTCTTTAGGCTTATCTCTTGCCATTAGGAGAACTATGTTTTTGTTTGTTGACCTTTCTCATAAAATAAAACTAAGAAAAGGGGGCCAAAACTAAGGCTGAACTAATCATAATGTTACTTGGTTGACAAAAATTAAAAAGTTATAATGTGTTAAAACAAATTACCATCTTCCCACACAGGCTCCCACTGTTCCATAGGTCCAACCGCATCAGACCGCCCTATAACCATACCATCCTTAGACACACCCAAATATTTTCCATATCCAGACTTCAATGCAAATTTAGTTTCTCCTGCAGGGAAAGCTGTAAATATTTCTTCTGGTGATGGTCCATCCCCTTCATCGTGAGGTGCACCAATGGTAAATAGACCATTATCTAAAGCAGAAACATAGGAGTTGTTACCAAACTCTATGGCCACAGACCCAGACAAATCCTCAATTTTTTCTACTCTCCACCAGCCACCATGCTTCACACAGTCTATGTCAATTTTTGATACTTCTTCTTTATCTTTTTTTTTGTGTTTGCGTTTCTTTGCCCTGTTCAAGTAAATTAGAAATAAAATCTAATCAAAACCTTAGGTTACAAAGTTTTTTAATCTATAATACATATTAGATATTAAATAAATTTTATATAATTTTATATAATTTGGTAATAATAATAATAATAATAAATATCCCTAGACATATTACACAAATTAAATCTAACCCCAAAGTAAGCAAATTATATGCTTGTGTTATGGGTGTTAGTCAACGATACTAATACATAGAAATTCTTAAATAGATACCAGAATAAATTTAATAAACACCCGGACCCGGAAATGCAGACATCTAAATGTTCATCACACAAATGTCTGCCCCCGTCGGGAATCGAACCCGAGCCTCGCGGTTGGTCGTTGTAGTTAGGCGTATACGCTAGCCACTCGACCAACTAGACGGGATATTTAATTATTAATATTAGCAGTAGAAAGTGTCAGTGTACAATAATGTAAGTTTATTAAACTTATGTTTATTTCCTTTTATTAATTTAGTTATTTAGTCTTGGACTTGACTCTTATACATACTTCCACTAACTGCTACTAGTTTTAGACAAAAAAAAATTAGAACAAATTACTAGGCTTACTTAGGTTTATCGCCTTTTAAAACTAATTTGCCACGTTTAACAGCTGCATATTCATCGCCCATTGTATAAATATAAGAAAATAGACCCAATGTTAACAATCTGATTTTTTATTTATAAATTACTTTGTTAAAAAAAATCGTAATTTCGTAAATAACAAGGCAATGAAAATGTAAATAGAAAATCAGAAATGTCTGACAAATGACAATTGACAAATAACAGCTTAGACTTTGACATTTGTGTTTTCTTTTTCTTTCTTCAAATTTTGGCCTTCACCTTTTAGTATTTTTCCATTCGTCAAGTAGAAATTTGCATCAAATTTTATATCAATTCTGATCAATTATAATTAATCATCAGTCATAAGTCGTCAGTAAGTCAGGTCAGGCTCTTGGGTAAAGCGGCGGCCTCATTACACAAGCTCATGTAAGGAGATTTGGCGGCAACGAGGAAATACATGATATGCTAATTTCTTCATGATTATTTCATTTGTGCACTTTTACAGAACAAAATTGTACAAAATGCCACCAAAATTGACTAATTTCACTCAATATCAACACGAAATTTAATAATTATGAAAAAGCTTCGACCTTCTTTTCTCTCGATGGCGCCAAAACCTCGACATTTGTGTTGTGTACCCATGAGTAAAGCCCAGCGGGCAGCGACGGGCGCAGTTGCAAAAACCGCGAGGTTGGCAACACGTTAGTCATTTTCATGGGAAATTGCTCCATTCCCCGAAAAATTGCAGTATCTACTCTAAAAAACTTTTATTTGAAAAAAACAACACCTTTTTGTAATGGCTGCGGCTTTTATAATGAAAAAATCTTTATTAAAAACTCATCAAAATCCATTTTATTAAAATTTCGTATGTTAGCGTTGACGTCTTCCGGTTTGGAGGTTATGGTAGATGGTAAGCTTGCTTTAGAGTTTAGACTAAAGTCCAAACAAATAGGCCTCAGGTTGGCATAGCACCATTACCAGTTTTGGTCAAGGGCGGATCCAAGGGAGGTCATGACGCCCCCTCCCCCCTGAGCAAGGTTCTAGATATCTCGAATAGTGTATTGGACCAAGGATAATTTCATGTATTTTTTTAAATCTCATATAAACAGATATTCGAACATTAAAATAGACAAAACAACATGTAATAGGCATCTAACTTGAATTTTAAAACAATTAGCATTGTTATAAAGTTTGTAATTAATTAATTAAAACATAGCTTTACGATTACTTTTATGTAAAAAACAGCAATACTCTAATTTAATGTATTTCTAATAACGAAAATTGATGTATTTTGTATTACACCTAGTCATAACTATGGTACGTACGTAATCAAGCAAACATTTTTGAAAAAGAAACCGTTGTTAAACTAAATGGCTAATAAATGCGAAACTCTGTTACTTTTTCACAGTTAAGCTGGTGGACCAATTTCTATGAAATGTTGCATGCAAATAGATAACGACCCAAATTTAAACATAAGCTAAGTACTTACTTTTTTGCAAAAAAAGTAATCGGCAGAAGCACTAAAATACAGCATGAAATTTCATTGAGTGGTAGCAAAAAACGTTACTTTGTTTTTGTTTAAAACTCAGAAACTACCTATGTAAAATTAAAGTTCAACAAATCGCAGCTTGAAATATAACAAATATATTTATTATTATTATTAAAAGTATAAAATTTAAAATATTTTTTTAAAATAATATGGATAAACTAGTTTATCATCCATAAACATCAAAGGGGGTTTGTTGAGTAGACATTATTGTCTTCCGATTTCAAAAATATATAGAACTAGCCAACCCGACGAACTTTGTATCGTTTGACCAAAGCACTATTTTTTTCTATTTTTCTTGCCTTTTTCCCGGTTCTTCTTTTCATAAGAACCTTCTCATGACAATCACCAATAATACAACAAACAAACAGAAAAAGCAATATTGGTACATCCTTGTAGGCGTGATGCGATGACCACGCGAAATGGGGATTCATTTTTATATGCTTAGTAGATTTGTAACTAACATTTTTGTTTCTGATCTTGATCTGTAATAACGAAACTTTTGGCTTCTAAAAGTCTTTTTTCAATATAAGTATATTATGTAAAAAAAGTAAATAACGCAATAAAATAAATACAAAATTTTGCTGTTTTAAAATTTATATAATTTTTAAATTTATTCGAAAACTAAATGACTTTGAAAATTTCTGATTTTCAAAATACATATCAAATTAAGTATATTAATCTCTTGTTCTATAAACATTACGTTTTAAATTTTTTAAAGTTTTGATAACTTTAAAAAAGGAAATTTTTGATCACTATATTGTAAGTACTTCGAACACTAGTTGTATCAAAGATGTTAACTTTCATTTTGTGGGTTTTATTATGAGTAATATAAACTAAAACAAAATTAATAGATTTTAGCAACAACGTATTATATATACACGAATAAATATATAATAGTAAATAGTGATACACGAATTATCACACAAATAATATAGTAATTGTTACATGGCACCTAGCAAACGCTTTTGTTTCTTTCTAGCGACGGAACTCGGGTTAAAATTTTTAACCCGAGTTCGCCGGGTCGGCTAGTATTGAATAAAAAGTTACTGATTAAATAGGTAAGTTGTCAAACATCATATTATATTTGGAGCTCGCTTTGACTAAACCTCGAGTATATGACACCCGCCTGACACGAAGACTGGATCCGCCCATGCTTTTGGTGTCTATAGACGGCGGCGTGGTTTTGAGTATTAAGATGGTTTTATACTCAAATCCATAGGTTAAGAATGTACTCGAAAAAAATATCAGTTAAAAGACGAGACCAAAAAAATATAACTACGTGTGAGTAAATTGCTATTGCTAAAGAGTATTTATATTCCTTGGTAAATTGATTATGTTGAGTTAAAAAAGGATTGTCATTAGGCCACATACGCTAACTATCTCAATAAAATTAATCCTCAGTTTATTGTTTATATAAAAGAACTAGCTCGATAATGAATTTGTCGTGCATTGATCAAGGTCCACTTTGGAGAACCGACATTCGTCTGGTAGTTCGTCAAATATTGGCTTTACTTATCGCTACCACAGTTATTACTAGGTGGTATAAGTCCCCAGCTTAGTTTTTTTCTAAAGCTACTGCAATACTTTTCATAGTCATGCTCCAGTTAGAGCGTAGGATAATTTACAGTAAAATAATGTGAAATATCATCGCGCCATACAGATAGCAAACTATATTTTATCTATGTCTTGAGACAGCCAACAAGCAAACGACTCTTCATAAAATAGTTAAGGACAACCGTGGGCTATTGAAATATACCATATCTGTCCATCCTACGCTTCCGAACGTCATACGGACAAAACAGCTAGAAGAGGTAAAGGGGCGAATTAAAAGTTCAAATCCGGCAAGTGGCTGCACATCACTCTACCACCAGAGATCTTGTTGATAATGCCCCATGTAAACTATGCTTGCCTCAAACTACCTTATTCATAGAATAGTCAACGGTCTAAGATTTTTCAACAACCGACTAACAAGGGGAAAACAACAAATTTTATATCTATAGGCATTAGTTGTCTCTTTCCATCAGGAACACTAACTGTTTGTTTGCTACCTTATGAAAAGAATGTATCGGTGCAAAACACAACGAAACTGTAAAGAAATTTAAAAAAAAATTAATAGACATGATGACTAAATTTAATATCAAGTATTCATAAAAATATTAATATAAGTACTAAGAACATCTCAGCCTTAAGTAGAAATGTAATTTATGTAACTTATTTGGCTAAACAACCAATGACGACGGCTAAAACAATTTCGACTTTTTTAGAAAGTTTAGTTTAGTTGTCAATAAAATCTCCGCTTGGTAGCGCTAATATATTCCTCTTTCTTTCAATAATAGTTTTGACGATGATAATTATACAAACTTAGACTCTAAAATGTCGAACTGCGTTTTCGGAATCATATTTTTAGCAGGGTTAATAACAGAGCTATGAATCGGAAATTGCTAGGATTATCAACTATCAGGGCTTTTTCTTGGTTTAAGTTTTGGAATAATTAATTAGGTCTTCCAAACCTACGGTATAGAACCTTACTCCAATACACGATTTAATAATCCAAGGTTTGGCATAGTTAGGTCTTACATTTGAGAGAAAAGAGTAGTAAAGTCCATCAATACCTGGAGTTGAATCATGGAGGTGGGATAAAACAGGTGTTATACTGTGAAGAATAAAAGTACTTCCAGATGATTATATAAGGAGCCTGTAGGTTCGAAATTTAAATTTATTTCTTCTTTGTACGGAACATACAAGGTTGCAAGCTTATTAATAAATATCCTCTTTACAATTAGGAGAGGAAAATGTTTTTGAGGCAAAGTTCGGCATTAATGTATAATTTTTTTCAAATAACTGACAGTGATTTAGATGGGAAGAGATAGGTACAAAAGTGTTTCTAACCCTGGGCTTTATTTACTGAGAAATCTTTTAGTTTTGTTTGCCTCAGTATTCAATTAAATTATCAATGGTCATATTATTGTTAAACCTCTTTTCCGCTCTCGTATTGCTCCTGTATATTCTTCATCCCACCAGGGTGGAGAGGGATATTATTTCTTGAAATATTTTTTTTGTAAATAAGAAATATTGTGAATGTAAATAAAATAATAATAATTTAATTACTCATTCATTAAAGGTCAGCAACGCATTTGTGATACTCCTGGTGTTGCGGATGCCCGTGGGCGGTGGTGATCGCTTTCCATCAGGTAACTCACTTGATCGTTTGCCTCTTCTTGTATAAAAAAAATAAATAATAATAATAATAAAGACCACGTCTATTATGATTTGTTTACTAAAACTACTATCTTACTATTTAAACTTCTGTTGTAAAATTACATTCCAAACCGACTTAATAAAACGTTTTCGTTGAAAAGTTAAAATTTATACAAATACTGATTGACGGTTTTGATTGTTTACGACTCATTTGCTATCTCCTGTGATCAACAGAATGAAAATAGCAAATACAAAACACGTCATTTGACAGCTATTTTGATGTAAACTTTTTCATTTTGAGTTGGCAACTGATATACATAATCAGCACCCTGGGGGCATTTGACAGCTATTTGATGTACACTATTTTTTCCATTTTGAATTAGCAACTGAAATACATAATCAGCACCCAGGTGGGTTGGGACTTGGGAGGGTCGGATGGTTTACTTTCCTCCATACTTATGGTAACTAAGTATGCTTACATGCAAATTAAAACAGAGACGACAAAGAAAAGACAGCCTAACACAATAAGCAACACTAACGTACTATTACTATTTGTAAGCCTCAAAAACTATCAATAGTAAAGAAATGCACGTGTACGGCTCAAAAGGTAGAATCTCTTCCCAAAAACAATATCACAATTTAAAACAACTGAGACATGTTTGGATAATAAGTTACAGTGTGGGTAGGCTTGCCAACTCCAAAATGTTATTTTGTGGGAAATGTAACTATTTCCCAATGCGGGGCAAGCGGAACAACATTTTTATTGCAAAATTGAAAGCATGCATTATTTTTGTTGCTCGCCCCTTGTATCAAATCAAATCCGCGATCTCAGGAAGTCAAGTCCGCTAGACCACAGACGCGAGGCACTTTTATGAAAATTTACTATTTATGAACACGATATTGTTTAGCCTACGTATCTTATTATGTAGGTAAAAAGAGAAATCTCGGGAGCTTAATCTGCGCCAGACGACCATAGACACTTTTTTACTTTTTTAACAATGGTAATTGCATTGATAGCCTTTGACGTACGCCATTTTATAATTCTTAGCATGTTGATCTGCTAACGAAGATGAGTTTCTGTACGCAATTAATTATTTTTATTAGTGTAGTTCAATAATATTTTACGAATAAGTGTACGTAAAAAAGCAATGGATATGTCGGAAGTAAAAGCGTTCAACGCGGAGGTAAGTTGTGTTTTAAACAACTTTGTATAACGCATTTATCTTAGCAGCATCACTAAAATATCTTTTTTCTTTCAGTTATCCGGGTTGTACGAAAACAAACCGCCTATATCCAAGGCGAAAATGAGTGCCATCACTAGGGGCGCAATCAAAGCAATAAAGTTTTACAAACATGTAGTACATAGTGTGGAAAAGTTCATACAAAAGTGCAAACCAGAATACAAAGTTCCTGGGCTATACGTTATAGATTCTATAGTTCGGCAATCTAGGCATCAATTTGGACAAGAAAAGGATGTATTTGCTCCGAGGTTTGCTAAGAATATGCAACAAACCTTTGCCAATTTATTTAGATGTCCTCCTGAAGACAAGGTACTTGTACTAGATTTTATATAGATATTTTATAGGTTATAATTGTATCTTGATAATGTATGATTTATATTAGATGAAAGTTATGTCAAGTTTTTTATCATCTTTAATAATCATGGAGTAAATCCTATCAAGAGAGTGTTAGCTTCATAATAATATGTAATTTAGTTTATTGTACATGATCACTTTATCTTGGTTTTGAACTTGCTACCAAACAGAAACAATTGAAATTGAACTTAGAATAGTGACCTATTTTGGAGTGAGAATGATATATAGTACTTACAATAATATGTTATAAATACAATATGTTTTAATAAATATAAACTTGATTTAACTAAACAAATCCTGGTTTCTGAAGAGTTTGTTTTGCCATCCTGACAGGCTAGATTTGGAAACTGGGAGTAAAGGCTTAAAGCTATTAAGCCTGGTTGCCGGGCATATTTATTTTGCTTTTGCTTCTCCTGACTGAGTCGGGTTGGAAACAGTAGTAGTGGTAGATAGGATTAAAATAAATCAACCATTAAAATTATTTGTAATAAAGCTTCAAAGAAGCTTTTTAAAAATGTGAATAAAAAGTATATTAATTAGAAATATAAATGAGAGCTGTGATTTAAATGTTAAAATATATGTAAATGTTTAATTTCTATAAATTTAATTAAATGTTTGTACACCATAATGTGATAGAATATGTTGGTATACTTAAATATCTTTGTAACAACTTTTTAACACACAAATTCCACAAATAAATAAATTTAATTTCATTACAGAAATAAGAAAATTAGACCTCTTTTTCTTATGTTTTGTTTGTCTCCTTAATTTTTTTTTTGGTTTGTAAAAATAATTATGTATGACAATTTATGTTAGTTTAGATAAACATGTTGATCGTAAAGTCTTTTATTACATTAAATTACATTATCAATTTATGAAATAAATCAATTATTTGCTTTAACATCAAGTTTAATCAGTCATTGAGTCAACATTTTCGATACAAAATAGTGCTAGATTAAATCTCTCTGAGTGAGGTTGTATGTCTTATGCCCGATTTCACCAACAGCCCCTATATTTTAGGGGACCTTTTAACGTATTTTAGGGGACTGTTTTGTATGAAAACGTTAAAAGGCCCCCTAAAATATAGGGGCTCTTGGTGAAATCGGGCGTTAGACACTTAATGCTGTAAGTGTTGACAAAACACAAGATATAACTGTCCTCTATATCATGGTTAAAATAATTAATAACTAACGAATTTAAATCCAAGTTCCAAGGGCAATTTTTTTATAAGAAGCCCTGTAACTCAGTGTCCCTTTTAGAACTCTCTCCATTTGCCTTTACCTGCTGTTTGCCTCTGGTCCTAAGTGGTCACATGGTTTATCTAATACTGTCTTTCTGTCTTGTTGCCTTCCATTCGGCCTGCTCCTTTAAAGCAGGGACACTCAAAATATTAATGAGGCTAAAATAATGTTATATAGGTACAGCAAATATTTTTAGTTTTTCTAACCTAATTTTTTAAATGGAATGAAATCAAATCTATGTATTTGCACAAAATGTGTGTTAATAAGATGTTACAAAAATATTTAAGTATATCAACATATTCTACCATAATTTGGTGTACAAATATTTAAACATTTATAAAAAATTTTATTATTTAATGACATATTCTGCTTTAATATTTAAGCAATTTTTTTATAATTATAACCAGTCTAATTATATATCATCAAACATTTTAAAACTATAATTAAATTTATCCCTATCTACCGTAAACTACCACCTTTTCCAAACTTATCCAGAAAAAACGCCAAAGCAAATTTTTTTTGCAACCAGGACTTTAACCTGTCAACCTTGTACTACCATTTTCTAAACCTAGCCAGGCAGAAGCAGAAACGGGGAACAGCCCCCTTAGACAACCAAGGTATCTGTAATTATATTTGGTTTATATGTACAAGAAAATCCTTGACACTATTTTTTCTCTTACAAGTCAAATACCTTCCCTTAAATAGAATGGACATACTTTAAACATTATTTTTATAAATATTAAGTTTTTGTTTTATCGCACTACATAAGTTATATACTTGTGTTTTTTAATTTTCAGCGTAATATAATTAGAGTTTTAAATTTGTGGCAAAAGAACCATGTATTCAGTCCAGAGGTGATCCAGCCTCTGCTTGACATGGCTGATCCCAATCATCCATTGCACCAAGAAATACAGCAACAGAATAATAATAATACTGCCAATGGTAATTATAGTATCCTAATTCTTATGGTTTTATTTTTTTCTATGAAAAACTACAACATTTTTATATTTAGGATGATTATTGTATTTGTTCAGTGTACAAAAACTTTTACTGTTGACTAGCTGACTCAATAAAAATTGTCCTGCCCTAACTGAATATTGAATTTTTTTATATAAATCTTCTGATGAAAATATGACAAAAAAAAATTAGGATAATCAATCATTAGTTAAGACATGATGCGGTGACATTGGCAAATGGGTATTAATTTTACCTGATAAAACAATCTAGTTAAATGGGTTAGCTTTTTTCTTTCTTTTTACACTATAATAGCCTCTAAGACTGCTAAACTGGTCAAATCCACAAATGCGTCCGCATAGACAGAGGTGCACGAACCTACCACGAAAATGCTGGTAAGAGGTGCCATGTTTTAATCACGTAAGATAGTAGTGAGAACTGGAATTGTTGGAATATGATCAATGTAAATTAAAGTAAGTGATCACAAAAATACCACCAGTGTTAGTGACAACCAAACTGATGTATAGTCTTTTAAGATATTTAGTTAAAGTAAATTATTAAATTACACCAGTTGTTTGAAGTAGAATTGTTACATAGATCTTATTGCCTGTATGGTGTAGCATCTGACTTGACTTAATGCCCTATGTGCTTGGTTGGTGATAGGCTTGCTACCTATCACACTGTGGGAATCGATATCTTAGGCTAGTCGTGGCTACCCTGGTTGTGCCTCTGCCTATCCCTTCGGTGATATGGGCGTGTAAATACTTTTTTCTTTTTTTTTTACAAAGATCTTAAGTTTAATCTTTGGAATACCAAAAACTATTTTCAAATTGACTATAATGTAATGAGTTAACGTACATGCAAACAGTCAAATTCCTCTCTGCTATTAACATGCTATGTGCCTTAAATACATGAAACAATTTAAATGCTATGTCAGTAATAGTTGTTAATTTTAACTAATAGGATATAAATAGGTTTTTTAATTAAATTAATACAAAATATATATTTTTCTGTTATCAGGAGTATACATTTGTGTTAATAAATTTAGTTTATTTATTATTATATAATCAGTTTAGTTATGATTAAAGTACCTATATGTTTACAATTCACATTTCAAGTTACAATTTTCAATATCTTTTGCATAACCCAAGATTTAAGTTACAAGTAAAAAATGAAGATAATTAAAAATTAAAACAGCATTTGAGGATAGTTATAGAATTTTTTTATGACATTTGAAGGCAAACAGTCAGGCAGATTTCCTGATAGTAAGAAATTCCCGTCGCCTAGATAATTGTAGTAATTGGTGGTGCGTTGCCAACCTGAAGCCGGAGTGTTAGGCCTCAAACAGCAGTACATACCTAATATTATATCTTTCCGAAATTTCAGGGAGTAGTCTGAACATAAGTCATACATCGGACAGTAAAATGTCACCAGTGCGTCAGGATACTCCCAATGTGTCATCTCCAATGGGTGGAGATCAGGTAATAACATATTTTCTTTAATTTGATTGTGTGGTATTGTTGGTAGGTTGCTTGTCACTATTTTTGTAATTCCAAGATAATAAAAAAATATCCTATGTGTTAATACTAGTTACCCTCTATGTGTGTGTCAAATTTCATGAAAGTCAGTTCAGTAGTTTTTACGTGAAGAAGTAACAAACAGCTCAAAACATACAAACTTTCGCATTTATGATATTAGTAGGTAATAGCGCCTATGTAACATTTACACATTGCTCCTTTACACACTGTCTGGAAGTGTTAAGTACCAAATTTAAAACAAAACACATAATATCAACTTTAGCAAGCACAGGAACAATATTATTAATTATCAGGCTGAAGTGATCACATAGTGCCAATTGGAAGCTTATTATAATGATTTAATGTTGTCAACATGCCATTTTTAAGTAATCTATTTATGTTAGCTTCGTTATATTCAGATAAGGGTTAATAGTTATCAGAAAAGGTTAATATTTGATTTGGTTATTATGAAATCTACCAGTTGGCAATTTTTTAGTTACTAATATATTATACTAGCTTTTACCCGCGGTTTTGCGTGTATTTATTTAATTATTAAATTTGTTTTAATGCTTTATATTTAGATGCTTGGTAAAAATCCATTTACAATCATTATAAGCAAAATTACCCAATATTCCGTCCGGGTGTTGGACTTTATTGCATGAGGTCTCGGGTTCGAACCCCGGGTCGGCCAACAAAAAGAAAATTGGATTTTTCCAATTTTCTAATTAAAAAAAATGTTGGAATTGGAAATTCCAATCCCGAATTGGAAATGTGCCCGATTGGCGATAGGCTTGCCACCTATCAGTTATCACATTATGGGACATAGTGTCTTCAGCTAGTCGTGGGTGTCTGGTTGTGCCTCTGCCTACCTCTTCAGGGATATGGGCGTGAAGAAGATACCCAATATTCCAATTCTGGGCCTATGTGATTAAAAGTTGGTTGGCTTATTTTGTAAAGTCAAAATACAATAAGTGAAACACTTAACCTAAGATGTGTTCTTTGATAATATTAAACATGTGTTCTTTGATAATATTAAACAATAATACTCTAAAGGTCTTTGCATATGCAGACAATCACAGCAGAAGATATTTGTACATGACAAAGACTGAATGTACATTTAAATATCTTTGTTTTGAAGGGAAGTAAACCTAGTTAGTTACTGCTGCACTTCGCCCAAGGTGTTACATTCGTTTACCTCTAATTTATGCACTACAAAAACAATAACTATGTTGTTGCTGAATTTCATACTGCGTTCCTTGTGATTTTTGTTTCGCCGGTCCATATATCTTCAAGCTGGCTTATAACGATGCCGCAGCGCTCACGAAAAGGCTCAATCGATTTTCATCAAACATGTTTAAGAACACTCGCACATCAGTTACATTTGATACAAAAAAAACTAAATTGAAAACATTGCATCCGTTCGGGAGTTATGATGCCACAGACAGACACGTTAAACTTATAACACCCCTCTTTTTGCGTCGGGGGTTGATAACAGAGCGTGAGATAACAACAGCCGATACCTTCACCCGTCACGCCGGGCGCATACTTTGGAAGCGGTACAAAAGTTCAAATTAATGATCTTTCATGAACTTACATCTTAACCTATTTTTGGCTAATAGTTTTATCATACATATGTCTTTACTTCTGGATATTATAATTTTTTTTAATAGTCACAAAAATAATTTAAGTTTTATATTTGAAAACTCTGCTCAGTTTAGTTAAATACAAATACTTTAGGACTATATGAGAACTATTGTAAGTTTAAGCTAACCAACTAAGATAACAACAGTTTTTATGGAATAAAGAAGCAAACTAGAACACTGCTCTCCTAATGGAAAGAGACAACCATGCTCTGTGTTCACCACATAATATGTAATAGTTGTGTAAGTCTTGTGGCCCAGATGTTTGGCATAATGTGCAAGTGTATGACCTATCCTATTTTTCGGACCGAAACATGACGCTGACATTGTGGCGACAGGAATAGGTAAGGCAATAGATTCTTACATTGGAAAGATGCTGCATAGTACTCTACCACCAGTGGCCTTGTTGATATTGACCCATTAGTCATAAATAGACTCATCTCTTACTAACTGCCTGGTAAGAAAATGGTCTAGTATGTATAGGGGACCCGAACCAATATGGGCCAAACGTATTTAGTATAGATAAAATGTTGTTGCTATGTAAATTGCGTTATTTAAAATTGATATTAATAAATTAATCATTTAGTTCCAGGACGAGCCATCAGGCCCACCTCCTACGAAGTTCAATCGTAAACTACTGAATGACTTCGAATATGACAGCGAAGATGAACCCAGCTCGGATCCGCCGCCGACGCACAATTCGCAACACTCCTACAATCAACACTCGCATCAACAACACTCGCAACATCAACATTCGCACCAACAACACTCGCAACACCAGCAGCACTCGCAACACCAGCAACACTCTCAACATCAGCAACACTCCCAACAACATACTCAGCTTTCCCACCCACCTATTAATCCAACGAACCCTGCAGATGCGTTAGGCAGGTAATTGTAATTTCTTCATTTTCCCCTATTTCAATAAAGCACCAAATAGGTATTTTTCAATTACTGGTAGAAGTGTATGTCCTATACCAATAATATTTTCTTTTAACGGATGTGTCTTGTGATAGGTAAACAAGGACAGATTACCTGACAGTAAAAAAAAGCAAATCCAAATCCATACTAATATAAATAATAAACCCAACAGTCTGTCTTTTACGCTTACACAGCGTTGATATGCATGTAGTTAACGATCTGAGTTCAAACCTAAGCTACATTTTTTTTTCAAAAATCAACCCCAGAAGGTCTATAAGTGGGATGAAAGTTTATATGAAAATCGTAACTGTTATATGACGACAAAGTTGCGGGTAAACAGCTAGACCGGAATATTACCGTGACAAGCACTGACGTCGCGGTAGCAGGAATTGATGCTATTAATCCGAGCAAGTGGTCGCAAAACTACCATGTAGTCATAGTGTTCGATGTGCACAGGCTTTACGGTCAAGACGTATGTTAGGGACAAACTTCAAAACTGCTGAATCGATTGTACTGAAATTATTATTTTATATATTTTTTTAATAATAATAATAAATATCCGTGGACAAGTTACACGAATTGAATCTAACCCCAAAGTAAGTAAATTATATGCTTGTGTTACGGGTGTTAGTCAACGATAGTAATACATAGAAATACTTAAATAGATACCAGAATAAATTTAATAAACACTCAGACCCGGAAATGTAGACATCAAAATGTTCATCACACAAAAACCTGGCCATGAGTTACCGTCATCCTAGTGTTAATCATGATTGTTTCACACTTTTGAACTTGAATTTAGTTTTTTTTGTCTTTACATAACTACTACTACTACTTTACTAGTCGCCTCTGTGGTCTAGCGGTCTGGGTGTTGGACTTGACTGCATGAGGTCTCGGGTTCGAATCCCAGGTCGGCCAACAAAAAGAAAATTGGAGTTTTCCAATAGTTTTTTTATTAGAATAAAAAGAAATGTTGGTCGGGATTGGAAATGTGCCCGGTTGGCGATAGGCTTGCCACCTATCACATTATGGGACTTAGTGTCTTCGGCTAGTCGTGGGTGCCCTGGTTGTGCCTCTGCCTACCTCTTCGGGGATATGGGCGTGAAGATACTTTTTTTTTTATTTACATAACTAATGGTGAACAAATATGTTTCAGTATATTAACAAATCCAGAAATAATGCGGCAATTGCAAAGTCTACAAGCTCAAATGCAGATGATGGCTGGTATGCCGATACCTGTAAGTATTTGGCTTGTATTTATTAATATCGCCTCTGTGATCTAGCGGTCCGGCGTCGGACTTGAATTCTTCAGGTCCCGGGTCGTGCAACAAAAAAGTGTATTTTCAATTTTCTAATAAAAATAACGTTGCACGGAATAAGATATGTGTCGACGACAGGCTTGACACCTAGTCTAGTCGTGTGTGCCCTAGTCGTGCCTCTGCCTACTTCTTCAGGGATATGGCCGTGAAGATGCTTTTTTAGTCATCTGGAGTTTGACCATCATTATAACGTTGCTTCGCAATTGTTATTTTGGTGACGCTCAGCGCAATATGAGCCCTTTATATATGACGTTATTAAGAGGCAAATTTGCTTACATGCGTAACTTTTTATGTGCACTTATGGTTTCTAGTTGCTTTCCCTAAGATGTTTTTTTTTGCATTTATGCCTACCTATGATATAGATAATGTTCAACAATCTAAACTCCGGCTAGCATTACATCTTGATGTCTTTAGTGGCTATAATAATAATTCTTTGTTGACATAACATAGAATTTAATGTGTTCCAAATGCAAAGGAAAAAATAGGCCTAAGGCCTCACTGCTCTAAAGTATTCGTTAGTGCCGAACGCAACCATAGTGGTCGTTTTTCTCGTAAATATTACAATAATATTATAATTTATGGAGAAACAGAGTTTCGTGGTAAAAAGCGAGGTGAGCGTCGCGGTCATCCAGATGTGTCAAACCTGTCTATGACGATATGTGTTGTGATCCAGGACTAGAGCCTCACTCCGTTTTTAGGTCTGTTTAGTTAGCTAACATTGTTACAGTAATTCTTAGCTGACATTTCGTGACTACAAACTACCTGAAAAGGTAGGCAGAAGCCTAATTTTATATTCATAAGTCCTATAGTTATTGAGGTTAATAAGTTTTTTGCTTATGTGTATCAGATGATAAGCATAAAGCTGGAAACATATTACGGGTTCATGTTACAGTCAGGGCCGTCTTAGATTATGCTGGGGCCCTTGGGCACACAAAAACTTGGGGCACTTTTGGAATACAAAGAAGTCAAACTTTACAATTTTTTTCACTATGATTTTTTTGATTATCATTATTTCATTACAGTATGTCATTAATAAAATTGGTATGCTGCTGTTTTTTTATGATAACGATAGTAGTTTCTTTCGGGATTTCTATTGAGCAACATCTTCTATTAAATCTTCAGACTCAATTTTCTAAAGAATGTCCCTTTCTATGCTCATAATTATTGTCAAGTTACTTAGTCGTTCTTAAGTTGCGAATTTGAATGCTTAAGAATTAGGACAACGAAAAAAACGTAATGCACCCAGCCAAAATATTTTAAGGTTAAAAGTGAGAGAAATAGTCGACCTCGGGCCCTCGGGGCCCTCTGAATATGGGGGCCCTGGGCATTGGCCCCGTGTGCCCTTATAGTAAAGACGGTATTGGTTACAGTCGCGACTTATGAATGTGTACATAACTTCTTTGGTCGTTTTCAGCTGACATAAACATTTAGCGCGCCAGGTATTTTTCGAATGTCTGAACGCTGAAGAACACGTTCGCGACTTATGTCTCATAGTTTGCAACGCTCAGTGTACTTACATTAACTAGATACTCTTAAGTCGCGGCTTACGTCCGTCAGCCGCGACTGATAATATGTTTCCAGCTTAAAGAAAATAAATATATCAAACCGTTAATGTGTAAAAAAACTTTCCAGTTTTTGAAACGATTAAAAAAATTATTTAAATAGTTTTGTGCACTTAAAAGTCAATGGCAGTGTTTTTCTTTGCGTTTGGAACAAACTTTAACAATCATTGAGTTTTGTTAATTATATCAGGTGTATTCGTTGGTCGAGTGGCTAACGTACACGCTTAACTACATCGACCACACGCGAGGCTCGGGTTCGATTCCCGACGGGGGCAGGCATTTGTGTGATGAACATTTAGATGTCTGCATTTCCGGGTCTGGGTGTTTATTAAATATATTCTGGTATCTATTTAAGTATTTCTATGTATTAGAATCGTTGACTAACACCCATAACACAAGCATTTAATTTGCTTACTTTGGGGTTAGATTCAATTCGTGTGATTTGTCCAGGGATATTTATTTATTATTTATTTATTTATTTATTTATTCTTGTTTATCGTCTGGCAATCCGTGTGTTCAGCTCAAATATTTAGAAGTTCAGAACTCAAATCTTTAAATTAGAAAAATAATCCAATCTTATTTGTTGATTTGTGTCTTTTTTTTTCAGAACTTAATGCCTATGATGGATATGCAGTCTCAACAAAATCAAAACCAAAATCTACCTTTTATGGTAAGTTGTGATTCATATCATTAACACTGCTGTGCATGACAGAGATACAACAATTTTAAAACTTACTATAACAAAAGTACAATGCGTAAGTTTATCTTAAATAAAACAACAACAAAAGAGATTTCCCCGTTTCCCCGTGTTGGTCCGGGCTCCTTTGGAGAATAGACCATCTGCCTTTCTTGCCTGGCAGCTCGTAAGAGGCGAGCATAGGCTTATCATCACTAACACCGTGACATCCGACTAGGTGGTAAAGTTTCGCAGCGACTCGCCCGGATTGGTACCACCGCCTTACCTATTCCTGCCGCCATAACGTCATTACGTGTTCCGGTTTGGAGGGTAAGATAGCCGGTAAACTTACTTTTGCTCGAGGCCTAATACCCTGACCTCAGGTTGGCAACGCACCATTACCACCTTTGGTGTCTCTAGGCGGCGGGAATTTCTTACCATCAGGAAATCCAATTGCTTGTTTGCCTTCCTATTACATAAAAAAAAGAGATGTCATCCAGTCAATCTTGTAACAATAGGGTTTTCATTCATATTAAAGACTTACCATTTAATAAATTTAAAAATGTATTAAGATTAAGTTGTATGGTAAGGGTTATTATAAGATTTCAGAATATTTAGAAGACAGAAATGCTTGGGATTAATTACTCCTCATACCAATCTCTGCAAATTATTTGTAAATGTAATAAACTTTTGTAAATTAGATTTATAAGAAAAAAGACAAGCCCGCTGAGTTTCTTTCGCCGGATCTTCTCAGTGAGTGACCGCGTTCCGATCCGGTGGTAGATTTTAGAATTAAATTAAATTATACTAAGTTAAATTACAGATCTACGTAATAAAAGCTTTTAAAAAAATATATTTTATAGGTTCACTTAAAATGTGAGCTATGTGCTATCGAAATATTATAACGTTTCGTTTCTTTGTGTCCCTTTTCCTGGTTCGATTATCGGGTTGAGCAATTTGAAATGTGTGTTTTCAATTGTGTAATAAAAACAATGTTGCCCGGGGGGGTTAGAATGTGCACTTTCGTCTCGGCGCGATCACGTCGTTTCGCTTGGACGATGCGTTTCGTTTCAAAACGTTATCGTTTTTTATAAAGCTAGAACAATCATAACTTGAAGCGATGTCGTGTGAACGAAGGGTAATGACCGAATTTGTATGGAAAAACAAAATTTTGTCTATGACGACACGACTTAAAACACGTCAATATCAAATTTTTATTTGTCAATTGTCAGACGTCTAACGTCTATCGCCGACGTCACGTTTTGTTTGGCACGAACGTTCTACGCTTTTTGAGTTTGACATTTATAAGCGGCCCGAAACGAACGTTCGTTTCAAGACGACGGTGGTTCATTCTAACCCCCCGGGATTGCGTAAGTGCTCGAGTTGTAATAAGTCTAGTCGAGTGTCCGTATCTTTCGGCTAATCGCGGGTAACGAGACCCTCCCCCTCTAATTCTTTAGGGATACGGGCGTAAAAAACTTTTTTTTTTTCAGAATTTACCAAATCCTCAAAAAGAGGCACAGAACAAACCAGAATCCAAGGATGAAATGGCAAACGAGTCAGACATAGAGTTCGTGGAGACAGGACCACAGGTTATAGAAATACCAGATGCCAATGACTCAAGGTTAGTGCGGTCTTGGTTCTAAATGCAAGGGCATTTTGTCCTATGCTTTCTCTCTCAGGTTGTCTATAGTCTATTCTAAACTCAAAGAAAAAACGACCCTTCACCTTTGATTGCAAAACAGGGCTCATCAAGATTTGTGGAATCGCTTAAAAAAATGGGAAGTATTAATATGTCTTTCGGTATTCATATAGACATCCTTAATCATCTCGATAACTATTTTATTGGAATTGTAAAAACCAAATTGGGCAGACAGGTAAAGACTTTTTTTTTTATGATATTGGAAGGCAAATAAGCAGACGGATTTCCTGATGGTAAGAAATTCACGCCGCCTACAAACACCAAAGGTAGTAATGGTGCGTTGCCAACCTGGGGCCGGGATGTTAGGCCACGAGCAAAAGTAAGTTTACCGGCTACCTTACCCTCCGAACCGGAACACGTCATGATGTTATGGCGGCAGGAATAGGTAAGGCGGTGGTACCAATCCGGGCAAGTCGCTGCTAAACTCTACCACCTAGTAAAAACTTCATTCGGAATCAACGGAATGAGCCCCTTTGACACAACTCATATCATCATATGAACAGGTTTGATGCGTCTGGATGACCTCAAAGCTCATCCCGCCTTTTATCATGAACCGCGTGTACTGCGTAAATAATAAAACTATAGTTTGTACTATTTACATACATACATATCTTCACGCCAAGTCCCTTACGGGGTAGGCAGAGAGTATCGAGTGCCAGACCTCACGATCCTGACAAACCTGTCTTGCTTTCTTCACATTCATTACCCTTTTCATACAAACACGCCGGTTTCGGAGACTCTTGGCACCACCCTCGGATAATATCCGATTGATCTGATCGTGAAATGTCAGCCTTGCTCTCCCCGGGTACCTACATCCATCCACATTCGCATTGTATATGTGCTTTGTCAATCTTTCATGTACTATTTATTGTTATATAAAATCGATTTTGGTTCCATTCGGCACTAACGTACTAATTACGATCCATCATCGTTTTTTTCTTTGCGTTTGGAACAGACTATAATATCAGAGATTGCACTGATGCCACCATTGCGTGTCTTTTAAATTGTGTCCTTTGTGTGTCCCAATTTGAATTTTATAATATATCTGGGTCGGCAACCCTCGAATCCCAAGAAATCCAGTCTTCGACTTTACACTCTCAAGTCTGTCCTGTAGGTAGTCTGCTGTGAGGCACGCTAGTCGAGTTGCGTGCATTTATTTTCTTAAGTTTGGAAATATGCCTTCTTAAACAATCAAAACTATAAAAAAGAGTTAGCAGAAACAAGAAATTAATATTACCTGGAGCCTCAAAACCAAGTTGAGAAATATTCATATTATTGTCGCTTCGCAATTGTTATTTTAGGGACAGTCAGCTCAATATAAGACTTCTTGCAACATCTTATATTTCAATTTGACTTGCATTGATAATTTTTAAACACAAACATGAATTTTGTAAGAGAGCAAGTATTTTTTATATTAGTTAATCTTACTCTGCGCCACCTTTTTACTTGTAAATCACAGGTCGACCTTCTTGAGCAACGATTTGACGAACATATTTGATTCAAATATCTACTTTGAGATGTTAAAGTAGATACCCTAATATAATAAGATTCGCTGTCGCGCGTTATTTTAAAATCCAATGTCATTGTTAAAAATATTTAATTTAAATAACTGCTTTATGATGTGAGGGTATATACCCTGTAATAATAGCTTTAATGTCACGTTATTTTAAAATTCAATGATTCAATATCATTGTTTCTAACAAATTATTCATATTCATTCATATATGCTTGTAAAACATTATCCATTAGCTAACTATAGAAAAGTGTAAACGTCACTGGGTAGCTATTATGATATCTCCTATTGATTGTAATTGTTCACTACATAGACGCTGTCAAAAGGTAAAACAAAGTTAAAGCGTTAAACAGACCTTGTTTTTTTACCTATATGAACAGTACATGCGGTAGTAAAGAAACATTTTTACACATAACAGTTTCAAAAAAAGTATTTTATCTGGTTTCATTTTATTGAAACAGCTGATTTTTTTTATCGTATTTAATATCAATTGAGCATGCTTGGTAATTGCAAAATGAATTTCATTGTCTTTACTTCTACAGTTGATTCTTACAAAATACATAAAATTCAAAAACCATTTCTGATGCTGAAGTAAAAATGAACATTTAAATGACAGTAATAGTAACATCACATAAAAATCATGTTCATTTTGCCATGTTATAAAAAAGGGTACACTACAACAGTTTTAATTGAACTAAATACACAAATTATTTATTGAATTTACACAAGTAAATATTATTATCCGATCTACATTAATTACTTAATTTTCACAAATTTTTAAAGAAAGGCTCAACTTCACTTCTAATTGTATTTGAATTTTTAACAAAAATCTCTGTCTGTGAAATTCATGCTACATCGAATGGTGTCGCACGAACTTCACGGTGTGTGAAGGAATATACGTTAATCAATTAGTGATGAGCAAAATAAGACCAAGGTGTCTTGTTTGTCCTGTGTTACGGCCGCGCCGTACTCGGAGGCCTTAATAACATTTAACCTTTCATTAAGTCACAGTTATGTATGGAAAATGTGGACTTGGTGATGAATTATAAGATAATTGATGCGTCGGAGTGCAGCCGTTAATCTTTGTTGAAATATTTGTAATTTTGGTCTTACTTAACCTCTAATATCTTAACTTATAATTTTGTATTTCTGGTTATTTCTTATAATCTCGGAATTCTAAATTGTGTACTCTGTGTAAATGAAAAAAAATAGGATTCTAAAAAGTATTTTGCTCATCTCTGTATTAATTCCCCCATTGAGGCCGTAATAATATGTGGGTAACGGGTACTGATGTGAGTGGTATGGGGAACAGATCACCGTCGCCGGCGCGGCGGCACCGGTCGCGGTCGCGGTCGCCCCGCCGCCGCCGCCGGTCGCGGTCTCGCTCGCCGCGCCGGAAACACGCCCGCGATCGCGACAGGTACGGCACACATTACACTCGTGCTGCGTGCACTTCTTTACTCTCTCTTCCAATATAATATGTATACTTTAAATCAATATTTAAGTTCTACTCTACATCTGTTGTTATTTAATCTTATCAAAATTATAACATGTCAATTTACATCCTTCTATTTTGACATACCTGGAACATTATATATTTGTTTATATATTATCTGTTACATAATGTGTAGTTGTATTTTTTGTTTCATACAGTTGACATAAGCTTTTATTCAGTTTTTCATTTGCATTTTGGGAATTTTAACAACTACTAACCTTATGACTTTCGCTTCTCTATTTACTGAAATTTAAATTTAACACTTTACATGCATGGGAAAAATTTCACATTTTGTTGAAGAAAGAAGCTTTCACCTCACACATTAATATAGCCTTGGTAATAACAACGAATGATACTATGATTACTTAAAAAATGTGATTACGATTGTTTATAAAACAATAAAAACAAATTTTTTCTTCAATTAAAAAGAATGACTGCAACTGGATGTTTTCTTAACTTCTTAACTGTTGACTTGATATTTAGTTAACGTAAAGGTTTAGTTGGTCACTTTTTATTTATTGTAATTTATAATAAAATACAGTTTTGATGCTTTTTTGCTTGACTAAGCATGCATTTTGGGTTCAATCGCAGTGAAAATAGCAGTCTGCTGATAATCGTAAATTAGTAATAAAAAATCCTTATTTTTTTATATTGTCTATGTTAGACGGTAAATTTCTTGTTTTGATGTTATTATGTTTTAATTATTAAACAGAGACCGTGAGAGAGATCGAGAGAAAAGTTACAAAGAAAGAGAAGCTGAAAAGGAGAAACAAAGGGAACGAGAGAAAAAAGGGTTACCACCTATCAAAAAAGAAAATCTAAGCGGTAAGTGAAATTCGAAACGGTTTGAAATGCAAAAAATCATTAACGCATAGTTTGATTTTATTTACACTAGTGGTCGCCTATTGGTCGAAATTAGAACATTATAAATTTTTACATCTTGTTGATAAAGACGCCATCTTTATTTCTCAAGACTAACTACTTTGTTTCCAAACTTTTTAGTGCGCCATCTTTTATCATTATCATCAATATATTGGTTTATGTGTGTCAAATGCATGGTAGTGTGGGTAATGTTTAATTTATTGATTTAATGAATTAAGCATTATTATTGAAACATTTTAGCGTTCTTAACTTCTCCTACACAAAAACTATAAGTGTGTCAAATTTTATGCTCCTGCGTCCGCGCAATTTTCGTAAAAAGGGGGCCAAAGTTTTGGCATCACGTATATAGATTTTGTTGTTAGAAAAGAGATGTGTTAAAAATGGTACAGGTTTAAAGATGGTCACCGAAATTGGACATGACTCTTGAGTATAAGGATAAAAGATTCAGATTAGTTTGTTCACATGGACAATACAGTTGGTACTTACTCGTATCTATATAAAACTACCACCGAATTCAGAAGATCTGGCTAAGGAGATTGTATGAAATGATGATGTTGATGAAAAAGAAGATATATACAAACACTGAATTTCATCACATAAATGCCTACCCCGTTGAGAATCTT
>NJDD01009013.1:0-26814 GCA_002245505.1 Calephelis nemesis
ATTTATTGGACAAACGCTCAATATATGTTTTATGTGTAACATGTCCAAATTGTTGTATACAGTTATCTATATCTAAGAAAGTACAATTATCATATTGGTTAGCTATTAATTTTAATTTATGGTTTAGAAGTGCTACATTTAAATACCGATTATGCATAATTTTTAATAAAAACACTTGTTTACACATACTTAACTTATCTAATGTGTTACAAACATTTGTGAACACCGAGTATGGATCACAATCGTTGGAGCCAACTGCTATACTAGCATAATCTTTGCTGCATAATCCTGAAAAACCTTTAAGAGTGTGTATTATCTCAGATGAATTAGCGTTTGGTTTAACAGTAGACTGAACAGAGTACCTGTTGTTACATAAGAGTTTTGTAGATAAACCACGCACTCTCTGGTCGCCTCATATCAAAATCCGTTCTTTAGTTTTCTTATGGCTTTTGGGAGTTATACTTACTGGCCTTTTTTCAACAGATACACATTTACTACACTGCAAGTCCGTTTCCTTTTGATATGAAATTTCTAGTTCTTGGAACTGACTAACTTGAGGAAACAGTTCAACACGAGTATTTTTGCAATAATTATTTTGTTTTTTCAATGATTCAATTACTTTATTTTTTGTAGTAGATCCCTTAATCTTTTTCAGCGGAGTCATATTGTTAATTGTGGGTGTACGTACCTGTTGCTAATTGCTTTAATACTATGATACTTTTACTCTGCTCTTCATTAATCTTTCGCAAGGAGTTATTTTCTAAAATTAAGTTGTCTATTTCACGATGAGCACTTTCCAACTGACATCTTAACACATTAAGTTCTTCTTGTAAATCTTTCACATGATTGTCGCTTAAGGTTGATAAATCCGGTAGGCTTCGTACTAAATAATTCGAAGTAGATGATTCGAAAGACTTCACTGACTCAGTCGACATAGTACGGTTCTGTTTCCGTAATGTGATATTGGTGTAGTCGACGTTTTCAAAGTCTACATTAGCAAAAGTTGAATTCATTTTTTATTTATTGCTGGCTGGTAATAAATTACGAAAAAATTCTAATATAGCTCCAAACTAACAATTTAAAATTTAAACTTTACTAAGGATTTAAGTAACGGCCGGTTGGACAATTTCAAACTTTTAAGTATTTACTTTTTAGTCACTTTACACTAAGTTTTATATTTGTTACTTTAACTATGTACAATTAAACTTTATTTTTTCACAATTTTATTGTAGAATAACACTAATTTCTAATTTATTTTATGAAAAAATAGTACAGCTGATTGAATTCGCTATTGACAGTTCGAGTGTTGCCACCGAAAACTTTTGGTCTGCTGGATGGATGGTCTACTCTGCGAAGAATCTCCGATCATCACGGGTAACAAAGAGTGTCACAGTTTAGGTGACAAATTAGTTATCTGATAAATGTATTTTATTTTTTTCTAAATAGTTTTAGGTTCTTAAAAAAATTCAGTTATGGCCATAAAAAAATTAAAATCCTCACCTTGGCATACAAAGGCAGCGTACATTTCTGCACAGCTTTAACTGCAGCCTCCGGTGGTGAAGCAGCACCGGTCTTGCTGTAGGTGGCTGCGCAGGCGCAAAGAACGGCTTTAGCTTCATCAGGACCCACTGGGGGAGCCCTGACCACTTTGGGACCGTCTTCCGAAGAGAGCACAGCCATGATTGCTGAGCTGGATGGTTCGTCTTTTTCTGGAGAATAATTAAATTATATATCTAAAGATTAAAGATTCATTTAATTATCATCGAAAAGGGCGTGAAGGGATGTCGAACTAAATGGCATCACTAGTGAATTTAAAAAATGGCGCGTACGCAACAACCAATAGAAATTAGATACTGTTCATGCATGTTTGTGCCTCGTTATGATTTCTACGATATTTGCGCTCTGTTGACAAAGAGTTCTTTGCATATATTTGCAGATATATTAACACAACTTATGTAAGGAAAGAAAATAGATGGCAGATCTTTAAAAGTATTTAATCTTACCTTCAGTGACAGTGACAATCATTTTAACGTTATCAGGTAGTCGTGAAGGAAGCCACCGAGCTCCCCTCAGTGCGTCGGCGCCGGCGATACACAGCAACACCGGCCGGGTCCTACCGACTGCTTCCAGTAATCTTGCTAACGTGGATGAAAGAGAACACGCCTCCTGGAATAGATTGTTACATAAGCTTTTGAACTTAAATCGTCGCGTATTATTAACATTTTTAATTATTTATACGGGATACTCACAGGGAAATATCGACAATTAAAATGAAAGGAGATCGTGAGCATCCCGTATAAATAATTAAAAATGTTAGGATTACTACATATTTTATCATTTTTACATTCAAATATTTTTGATAGATTTCCAAATTGCAAATATATTTTTAACTTGAGACTCTGAAGTAACTTATGTAAGTTGATTTATTTCAATAATTTTAATACAGTAAACTGCAACAACATTTACTTATATGAAACACACACACGTAGCACGCACACGCACGTCGACTTGAAAATCTCCTTTTTTTGGAAGTTCTGATAAATACCATTTGTAATATCTATGTGATATGAAATATTTTCTACTCTATTCTGTTCAATCAGGCAGTAAAAATACATAAACTTTTGACAGAACGAGATACGTGAGTTATAATTATGTATAGAAATTACCCTCTTGTTATTAATTTGCCCAGTGTAACGAAATTGTGGTTTTTATAGTAATCAAGTTTTAAGATATTTGATAAATTTGAAACAGATTATTAATTTTGAGGTTGGGTCGTTTTTAAGCAATTTTAAATTAGGCTATTGAGAAAAAAAACCGAAATTTAAAGTATAAAACACTTACATTTTTTCCTCGGTAAACAGTTCCCGTGTGCAAGACGTGTAGCTGGTCCACAATTGATTTCAGCAGCTGGTGCGAGCTGCTGGACTGAGGAGTGAGCCCGACAAACCTGATTAAAATTTAATTAAGGATAATTTTACTTCATTTATTTAAACCCTTCTAATAAAAAATGTAAATGTTATACATGAATGTATTGTGACATAGCTCTCTTAACTGAGTAGATTTATGTTACTAGAAACTGACCTCAGTATTAGTGCCAAATCCGGCATAATCGAGGGTGCAAGCGCGGCAGCTCGAGCCAGCAATGTCGCCTTTCCGCACCCTGCGCCGCCCAGCAGCGCCAGAGGCACCGAACTCTCGCCGCGAATGTACCTGTGTATAGTAATATATCGTCGTCACCATCCTTGCATTAATCCTAGCTGTTCCCTTCAAACATTATGTTTACTTAAAAACCAATAGTTAGACTTTGATCAAATTTATATTGGGCACGAGAAGCACTGGCGCCCAAATGATAAACATTTTGTTTCATGTGATAAGACTGCTAACAAGCACACGGCACTCTTGATTGTAAGAAATAACCGTGGCTTATAGATATGTGACCATAAACGTTGTAGGTGGGTCGCTGACGGTTGGCCTAAGTGATAAGCCAACCATTGTACAAGCTTACCGGGTACATGAACATGTCATTGTGAAAGAAACTGACAAGAAATGAAAATAAAACTTCCTTAAAAATATCTTAGCATCTTAGAAGCAAAATTCTAGTAGGCTTATCTCTAACTGTTAACAGGTTATTAATATCAGTGGTTCAAGATTATTTCTAAACATCATCTAGAAGATTTTGCAGAAGAAATTATATTTTTACTGAATGTTTTACTTACGTTTTTAACTCATTTAAAGTTATTTCTCGGTTGGATGTACATTGTGTTACTTTTTGGCAAAATGACAGATGCTCGCTGATTTCCTCGAACAAACTGAAAAAGTAAATAAGTAATTAATAAAACAACATTTTTTTATGTGTAGAGAGACATTACTATGAATAGTCCGCCACATTGGATTCGAAACAAAAAATATAAAACCACTTACATGTATGTGTATTTGTAAAAAAACATCATCATTTGTTTCAAACAAATGCTGAGGTCTTAGGTTTATCACATTTTAGAAATAGTGAGAAACTCCATGTGCCTAACCAAAAACTCAATATTTGCAAAACTAATATATATATTGCATGTCCATTCGTATATACAACCAGATTCCTGATAATCTTAAATCATTGCCATTAAAAAAATTTCAAAAGAAGTTATTTGACTTGTTGTTAGATAAGACATATAGTGTTAAAGATTTTCTTGCAGACAAGCTTAAATAATATAAATTTTGTAATAATAATAATAATAACTTATTATAATTTCAGAAACCGGGCTATGTTTGGAAACGATGGTACTACAAGGACAATAGATTATACTACTGGCTGCCAAGGGAGTTTGTTTCGCCGTTTCTTCTCCCGACTGGCTAGGTTTGGAAACGGTGGTAGTTTACGGTAGACAGGGCTAAATTTATTATCATTTTAAAATTATTTGTAAGTTATAACTCAAATTATAATAAGAATAAAACTATTTGTTCGTATGAATATTAAAACATTGTGTATATAATTAGTTATATTATACTTATAAAAATATTAAATTATTTGCACACCACAATGTGAAAATGTAGATTATGTTGGAAAGCTTAAATAATTTTGTAACAACCTTAACACACATATTCCGCAAATAAATATATTTTCTTTCTTTTCTTTTCTTTCTTTATTAATCTACTTGAGGCTTAATACTTCAACCACTGGCTACCAACGCACTATTAAGACATTCTTTGTAAAGCTATAAACATACGTAAAGGCATCGTATATTTCTTAAGATCGAAGAATCTATCTGCTTCTTTACCTTCGAGTCCCATAAAAGATATTACGAAACAAGGAAAAGTTCAGTAATAGGCATTTGGATTCCTTAATAGGCTCCTCCTTATCAAGTAAAATAATGTCCGAACCGAACATTCAGAGTTTCAAAATTCAGAAGTTTAGAGTATTGTAGTCTTTGAGAAGTTTAAATAAAATAGAATAACTAAAGTTATCACATGTCACTTTTTACCAGTATCAACTGACACAACAAATTTTACTATTACATATTATATTTAGACCAGAGTCGATAATTTTTAAAACCAAAAAAAATAGTAGTAGGATGAAACTCATTAGAAAAGGAGGAGAATATGATCAAAATGAAAGGAAAAATAAATTACGGTCGATCCGAGTTCGGGAAGTGGGGGGGGGGTTTAAGGGTAAAAAATGGTTTATCTTGATTTCCGGCAAAACTAAAAGTCCTATCGAAAAAAGTCAAATGGCAAAGTTGTAGGTAATAAAAAGATCTAAAACTTTTGTTTTGACACTTTTTTCACATAACCTCAACATTTATGTGAAAAATTCAAAAAACCAAGTTTTTGGTTTTTTATTTTTATCTTTTACAAACATTTCTTTTTTTTAACGAAATTTAGTGAAAACTTACCTTTTTATGTCCCAAATACGCTGTAATTTATTTGATTAAAAATGTTAATTTTTTCCCCTTATTTTGAATTTATATCGAAAAAACACCCTAATTTTCAATCGAAAACTCACCCGTCAAAATATCAGCTTTTTTCAAAAAGATGTTTTCTGTTCGTTAAAACCTCTACTTTTCTATGGTGAAAAAAAAGATATGTTACTGTAGTAAATCTTAAAAACAAAAAACAGAGTTAAATATCTCATATCTCTTACCTGGTAGGTATCCCACAGTATCCCGCTGGCGTATCAGCCTCATTAACTAGAGCGTCAAATAGCGCATCAAGTCGATCCCCCATCGCACTTTTCACTCCCGCCGTGTATTCATCATCACCATTGCAATCAACGTTGGGTCGACCACGAACACTCGCACGAATTATATTCCGCTCACTTAAGTGGACCTGACAAAAGATAGGAGAGTTTGGTTAGTTCAAAACTGTTTGTGTCTTAGGACGCCCGACATAAATGATAACATAAAAAAAAACTCAGACTGGCGCCGTAACGCGACGTTTTCGTTACGTAACACGAAACGGTTTACGTTCCCATGTGAAGTTACTACTTCAAAAATGTCCTAATAAGATCTTTACTAATTTTATAAATGCAAAAGTCTGTCTGTCCGTCTATCTGTCCGTTTGATGCTATTTCACCGCTAAACCACTGAACAAATTTTGGATTCAAATATAGGCTATTTTTTTGGGCTTTAGGAAATGAAAGTTTGTATGAAAATTGTGAAAATTCTACCAATTACATTAAAACTCTTATTTTTCCTCTGCAAGACAACAAATAATGGAAAATTTCAATAACCTATCTGAGGTAAGAGATAGAGCTACTATAAATCGATTACCAGGCAACCACTGTTATTTTCCGATGTTTAATAAAAATATCTTAGCATCGAAACTCTAGTAGGCCTATCTCTATGTGTAGATAGGTTATTAACATTGATAGTAAGACTGCAACTCGCAACATTTCAATACTATTGTGGATGTAGTATTACAGGTGCACACGTATCTTCAATTTCAGTAGGGAATTTTCCAATATAAACAAACAATAGTCCCGTTGTACAAAGTTAATTAGATCTTTTCCTAAAGTTTCTATCAGAATCAAGAAGCTGTATGGGTTCTTAAAGAAGTTATAACTAAGAGAGATCAAGTACGAGCAGAGAATTGTGAGGTTGCTGAGTTCTGCATTACTGAGAGAAGTGGTAGGGACCCGTTTGCATGCTGTGTTCTCCTGAGGGCTGCTGCTCCTGGTTTGTGAATTGAAAATCTCTTATTACCGACACTAATCCATGCACTTTCTTTAAAAAATGTCACTCTTAACGGAATACCCATGCGCAGAGTCAAGTCGCATCTGAATTTACCAGTACGCTATTTTGCAAGAACCTCTTACCTTAAGATCCTTCTGCAGGTTAGCCAGCCGTCGCTGCAGCTCACGCGCATGTTCGGCAGCGGGTCCATCTGCTGGCTCGGACGTGTTCACACCGGCTGTGTTACCCCGAGACACCCAAACACAGCGCCGAGCTGCTTCTGAACTCATTAGCACTGTGTGTTGGATCTCCTGAAAAAACAAGAAAAATAAATTATTTATTAGCAAAATGGTTTCAGGGTTCTATCCCATATCCCGAAGATGTAGGAAGAGGCACAACCAGGGCACCCACGAATAACCAAAGATATTAAGTCTCACAATGTGGTGTCGCCAATCGGGCTTATATCTAATTCCAAACAACGTTGTTTCTTATTTAGAAAATTGAAAGGCAACAAAAAGAAATAAACATTTTCACTTAGCTGCTGGCTCTAGGATAGAAACCGGGACCTCGTGAAAGCAAGTCCAACACTAGACCGCTATACAGCAGAGGCAATCAGAGGAAATTATATAATAGACTAGCTGCCTGTTCTGGCTTCGCTCGAATGGTAATTTTTTGATCAGAAATTGAGATGTAAACTATTCTAACTTTCAAGTTGGATCAAATTACACACGGTATGCAAATTTGATTGAAATCGGTCAAGTAGTTTAGGAGTCCATCGCGGACAAACAACGTGAACGTAATTTAGATATATTAAGACTACCATATCAACGTTGCAGCACAGTACCGAGGTACAAACCATAGGCCTCTTAACATAAAATCAAGACTAACATTCAGATTACTTATACTTTCTGCTACTCCTAGCACAAAACGGTTCAAAACCAACCTGTTCCAACACAGTAGTGAGGTACGCGTCGCAGGCTTCTTGAGGCAGTGTCCGAACTAACACTCCTAGTGTTCTGGCCATTTCTCGCCGCCATCTTGCCGGTGCTCCGCGTACTAATCGGTAACAAGGTGGAGTTGTGCTGTCATCTGGTGCGTACCTGTTACCATGTTTTATACTTTTATAAATTTATTTACTGGCTAAACACACAATACAAAATACGGTTGGAACAGCATTGAAAAACCACAAAGGTTTGTAAAAATACCACTATACATGATGTAATGTCTATGTGTAGTGTATTTTTATTCATCTTTTTGTTTCGAGAGAACAAAATTAATACATAAATATTGATCTTCAAATGATCACCAATTTAGTCAAATTTCAAGTGAGTAAATTGGCATTAGTAAAGAATCTATATATGCTTAAAAATATATAAGTATCGAAAAATAAAATATTATTTAATCTAATTCAAAAACATCTATTTGGTCAGGGTACGAAACAATTCCTTTTCAATCGTCAACGACCAATAGTTGACCAAGGTGAAGAAGGCGGTAAACATGAGTAATATTTTTTATTGCTGGTTTTTCAGGACAAAAGTAATTAACTAAGTTAAACTCATACAGAAACACAGACGACAGAAATGCAAACGAGCTATCACATGGTGAGTATTTTTATGTGAAAAATGCTTTTATGACATAAATGAATATTTAACTACATATTAATTACAATATTTTTATTATTTTAAATTTATTTTATTGACAATCATTTTACTATTCGGACATTATTTTTTATTATTATTGGAATTTAATATATTAATCATGACATAAATATACTAGTAAATGTAATTAATTAGAAAATAGATATTTTAATTTAATGATGGAATAATTTGAATTAATTTTGATTTAATTAATTTAATATTTAATTTGGAATAATTTTATATACAGTACCTAATAATGAATAATATCAGTTGTTTAAAATATTTGCATTCCAACTATTTGGTAAAATAGGATTAAGAGCTTGTTTAGTATTTAAGATCCTCCTTACCCTATTTGCGCAAATAAATGTTATTATTATTATTATTATTATTATTATTATTGTTTTCTATTAGCTGGATCACTTGATCATGTATAAGTTTAAAATGGAAATATAAGATTGAACTCTTTTTGGGTACCAGAGACGGAACCAGTGCTCACGTTGCTAGCGCAATTCACACTCGAGATTCATTCAGGGCAGACATCAAATCTAATAGTATGCTATTTGAATGAAATGAAATAAAAGGGTAGGGAACATAGGTAGTCTAGGTGAGATGGAGTGATGACCCTAATGATGCTCTCTTGGGATCAACTCTTGAATTGTAAGGCTGGTAATTTAAAATTTAGGCAATTTAAACATTCTTACCATTTCTCTAATAAGGCTTTATCATTTTCATCCTCAGCGGCTTCCAGAGCTGCCTTGAAGTCAGCACATTCCAGTGTGTGAGGTAGAAGTGGTGTACCCAGACTAGCATTTAGAAACAGAACTGGTACGACAGCACCTATTTCTGATTGGCCTGAAACGATTTTTTGATGTGATAAAATCCATAAATACCAGCTTTCTGGTACAATCAGCTCACACATCCGAGACATCAGCTATAAGTACAAAACGTTTATTGCACTGCTTAGTTAGTAATTGAAATATTTGAAATTTGGAGGTTGGTTACTCTTGTACCTATTAACTTGAATAGGTGTAGGTAACTAATTTAAAAGCAAAAGAAACGTTCTAGCTATCGTGTTCTAGTCTTGCTCATTTGAAGTAGAAGGTTGCTTATTTTGCAAGGCCCATTTCTTGACACGCTCACATACATACATGTCTTCATAGTTCATAGTAAGTCCTTTGCCGAGTGTCAAGTGTCACGTTTCCTGTAGATGTGCCTGGCTTTCTCCACATTTATTACTCTTTTTATACAAACGTACAACTTATTGTCATATTCACTCAGGCTGGGAGACTAGTAGTAGAAGTACTAACGTGCAAGTTCAGCTAAACATAGCACAGGGAAACGATGGTCCCGTTGCTGCTCTAGAGGTGATCGCCAGTGAAGATCTGCCACGTGGACCCGCCAGCCTCTCTTCCTCGCCCGCACTCTCAGTCTGGCTGCTACTCCGCAATGCAATGCTCCTTTCTCCGCGCTACAATCTGCAAGGAATATTAAAGGAATTCTTCAATTCGTTTGCTCTTTAATATGATTATACTAGCAGCAGGTTATGACGATCAATGCGGCTCGAGTTTGTAAGTTTTTGTATTTGTAAAGAGTATGGCAGTTGTGGTCACACTGTTGAGAGTAGTAAACGGATACTAGCTTTTATATAAGAGGCACGTTTGGATTATTAAAAAGTTGTAATAAACTTAAAAACCTGCATATAAATGTTAACTTAGGAACGCAATACAAACGTCAAATTGAACATTATAGCGGGCCGCAAGTATACTTCATATGATGCTCATATTTTACAAAATAATACATTCACGTTTTGACGAATAACCTCAAAAGCAGCTTTTCTACATTATCAAATACTGCTTGTGCAACAAGTCTCCCGTTTTCTCCGTGTCCGTGTCCGAGTCCGCTGAGTAGAAATACATTCTGTTTCTCTGCCAGGAAGCTCGAAAGAGGCGAGCACATGTAAAAATATAGGTCATTCCCAACAAGACCATTGGAAGTAAGTAGAGTGCCGTGCAGCGACTTACCCGAGTAGGGATCCACCGCCTTACACATTTCTGCCGCTATAATGACTTAGTCATCTTCCAGTATGGAGGGTAGGGTAGCCGACAGACTTCAGCCAGGCAGTTACAGATTTTCACAAGAAGAGACAAAACATGTCTAGAAGCTATAATACCAAAAACGATCAAATAAATTAGGACAATAACTCTGTACAAAGAAAAAGAGTATATTATGCATATATGTTATTTTTAATATTGCCATTAAATTTCAGAGAAAAAACATATTGATAACATGATCTGATTGAAGTGCTATTGCATATTGATACGATGTAATAACTGAGATGATATTCAAACCATCAGCAAGGTAAAGAAATTGTGACGTTTAAAAACATTTGTCAATGTCGTTTACAAAGTTTATAAACAATAGTGGACCAAGCAAAGAACCTTGTGGTACACCACTACGATTTTAATCCAAGCTGAGGTATGGTTATAAACCATTATTGCTTGTGATCGCTTTTCAATATAGGATGAAAACCATCGTAATAAAATACCTTTAATATCAATATTATAAAGTTTTCGTATCACTAAAAATATTATGTTTAATACTGTCAAAAGCCTTGTTCATGTCATGTCTGATTGGTAGAAAAGTAATAAAGTAGTTGGTACATAGTTTTTCAAACGCCAGGCAACAATATGGGAATGTCTACCTACACTACTGACACGGGAAAGAAAAAAGAAACCATTTACCTTGTGAATCGGCAGCACATACATAGATAATCATAGCGCGCCGCCTTCTCGTCCTGGCGCCTGGTATCTTCCCCAGCAGGCAGTTGCGATTCTCTTCAGGAAGAGCGGATATGTTAGCTGGAATAGGTGGACCCACGACATCCTCGCGGGGAGACGCGCAAGCCACTGGAGAGGAAAGGGAGATGGAATCTGAAATACAAAATTTATTTTATATTCGCAGGACTAAAATTAAAATACTATTTAAGACAATTTACTAATTTGGTGGAGGCTTCGTCTTCCTGAAAAGTTGGACATTCAGGCTTCCCACGGGAATTTTTTGGATACCCAAAAATCAAGGACAAACTTCCACAGCATAATCTATCTGTCTTAAAGCTGTTGATTCATATGTTTTTTATTCATTAAAAGCTTTTTCATTATAATCCATGCATCACTTAGCATTTCCAAAGCGGCTTAGATCAATTTGGTTGATATTCGATACATATTTACCTATTAATAGGCTTATATGTATGTGACCAAATTGAAGCAGTAAATTCGCCGGATAAGCCATCATGTAATAATATGGTAGTCTTATACATACCAGAAACACTAGATCCGACAGGAGGTCGAGGCCCCTTTAGCTGCGGCTTCTTGTCCTTGATCGAAGGAGTGGGTTCGAGAAGCGCCTGCGGTGGTTGCTCAGCGTTGGCATCGAAGGACGGCTTGGTCACGCGGTACGATGGTGACCTGCGGGCACAACAATTTGGTCTACGCTATGTTATTTTGTCTGTTTATCGTGTAATAGGTGGTACTAGACTCCAGCGACAACTGCTGACTGTCATCTTTCGGCCGCCTCGTTGGTCGTGTGGCTAGCCTACTCGCCTAACTACATCGACCAACCGCCAGGCTTGGGTTCGATTCCCGACGGGGACAGGTATTTCTGTGATAAATATTTAGATGTCTGCATTTCCGGGTCTAGGTGTTTATTAAATTTATTCTGGTATCTATTTAATTTAATTATATACATAATATATTTATTTCATCTAAAACAAGGATAAACATTTTTGGAGATTTGTCTTTTTTTGATCCCTGATGTGTTGCTACCTCGCGGTTTTTACAACTATATACAATACATACACGGACTTTAACGTAAATATACTTTGAAAGTGACACCGCTAAACGTAACTAACTTCAATAACCACATTTTTATTTTTTTTTTTATAATTTCCTGTTCCCTTATGACAATTTTATCCACCATTACGTATAACTCAAATACTAATAAAAAATTATGTTGGACCATTTCGAAATCATTTGCTATCTTTTGAAAAAAGAATGATCAAATCGAGACAAGGTACCTAATAAAATGTAAGTCGGTTTTTGCAATTTTACTGAGAATATATAATAGAAAGAAATATGTAATAGAGAGAAAGAATATATAATAGAATATACAGAATCGTTGAATTTTTATAATTTGTATTTGCTTTTATTATACAAACGTATATGTTTTATACGTTTACGTATGAAAGCTTATTTTTTATTAGCAGTTTTGATTAAATATTGAAAAACAAAGTCGCTTTAAGCTGTCTGTCCCTATGTATGCTTAGATCTTAAAAACTAAGCAACAGATTTTGATGCGGTTTTTAATAAACAAAGTAGGTAATTCAAGGGAAAGGATTATATCATTAATAACTTATAAATGTCCGCCCGCGCGAAGCTTGAACGAGCAGCTAGTTCCATTATACGATACTACCCTAATTCACCCAACCAATATATTTAATACATATTGATCGCCTACGGTCTAGCGGTCCAGGTGTTAGACTTGACTTTATGAGGTCCCGGGATCCATTTCCAGGTCGGGCAACAAAAAAGATAGTGTGGATTTTCCAATTTTCTAATAAGAGGGATGTAGCTCGGGATTGGAAGTGTGCTCGGTTCAATAATTATATTTATTTATAGGCTTGCCACCAATCACATGGTGAGTCTTAGAATCTTCGGATTGTCGTGGGTGCCCTGGTTGTGCCTTTGCGTGGAGCGTAAGGGCGTGAAGATACTTACTTACCTACCAATAAATTTTGCATTTAGTATTAAATAGAAAGTTTTATATGAAAATAAATAAAATAGGTATGTTAATCTTTCATATTGTGAGATTCGAAGTATCCAATATATTATATAATATATTGAGTTTATGCCTGCGGGGTACGAGCGAAAAACTTACTTTTTTGAAGTGAAAATTTCTTTAGCGACGTTGCGCACTTTTTTGGATTAGGTTAAAACTTCTAAACTCGCGTCAGGATACGTGAGCTGATTCGTAAGACAAAAATTCATAAGACGGCGCAAGGCACTTGCGCGAATGTTCGTGTTGTCATGTTTGTGTGTGTAAATGAATATTGTATTCTACCACATAAATTATAGTACTTTCATACTGATACTTAAAGCAATTCATGCCAAATTATTCCCTAACCATTCCAAAATATCAAAAATCCACAACGTTAATATTCAAGTTTTTACTTCTGCCAGCACTCCCGGAGTGCAACCCGTCTTTTTTTTAATAATGCCAGAAGTACACGTAACTATTTTCTACAGCTTAATATCGAAACAGCTTTATAAGTAATTATTTATGTGATAGACACCCGATGGAACCCGTCGTTTTTTTTTAATTAACAATACATAAAAAATTTCAAACGCCTGCGTCAGTTCCACCCAATTAGTAATCAGTTTGGCGCAACTTTCATATAAAAAAAATAAGTTTGCTATGTTTTTTATTCGACCAAATCATATGACACTGGTTGCTTTATATCTGAATGCCTTTAGACTTACTTTCAAATTGTAGGGGTTATACTTTTTCAAGTAAACTTCCTACAAAATTCGGGTTTGCTATGTATCTATGGCAGTCCCGCCTCTTATTACGTAGTATTTTTTCTTTGTTAGTAATATTAATGAGAGAGTTTGTAAAAATATTTGGATTAATGGATGACCAAATGTTTGTTTTACCATCAATCAACTGGGACAGTTTATTGAAATTTAGCACGCGGGTATAATCCATGATCTGGATTTATAAGTAAGTATCTTCACGCCCATAACTTCGAAGTGGTAGACAGAGGTGCAACCAAGACACACACGATAAGCATAGATTAGATTTTAAAGTTAGATTTATAAGAACCTAAGTACCTTCAAGTCCATAACCTCGAAGTTATAGACAAAGGTACAACCAAGATACACACGATTAGCCGAAGGTACTTAGTCCAACTATGTGATAGGTGGCCGAGCCATCGTCAACCGGGTACATATCCAATCCCGGGCAACGTCATTTTTATTAGAAAATTAAAAATACACATTATCTTTTTTTTGTTGCCCTACCCGTATAGTCCGGTAAAGGTGTGAAAACCTCGCGGTTAGCGACATATTAGCCATTTGAAAAAAATGCCCTACCCGGAAATCAAACCTGGGACGTAAAGAAGTCAAGTCCGACACCGGTCCGCTAGACCACAGAGGCGATCAACTAATCCTTATTATTAACAAGACTAGTACGTATCTCGTTATTCCAGACAACCCCTCGCTGAATATATGTATGAAACAAATTACGGAGAGTATACAATATAAGGCAAATATAACTGGAATTATTCATGTGACCACGACTTTGCATAATACGGGATATTTTAGCGGAAATTCACACAAAATTCACTTAAGCTATTGGTATAAAGGTGTTGGACTTGACTTCATGAGGCCCCGGGTTGGAGTCCCGGGTTGGGCAACAAAAACAAAAATGTTTATTTTCCAATTTTCTGATAAAAAAAAAGTTGATCGTATATGTGCCCGGTTGACAATAGGCTTGCGACCTATCACACTGTGGGACTTAGTGTCTTCGGCTAGTCGTGGGTGCCCTGGTTGTGCCTCTGCCTACCTTTTCGGGGATTGTTACTTACTTTATAAAGAAATGCTAACGTTTGAATTTTAACTATTTTCATCTCCAATTTTATTAAAATTAGTTCAGTGTGGCCGTGAATGCGTAACAGACGGACTTTCGAATTCATTCTGTTGGTAAACACTCTTAAAAAATAATTTCAATTGATGGTATCTTCGCACGTAATCGTCTTATTTTAATCGAATCTCAATAGCATTCAATCCAAATAGTGTAATGATGTAAATTCAATAAAACTTAATTAAATATTTATTATAAACTGGCTTTTTCCTGCACAATAAATTCGGAAAAAAACAATTCCCCATTTTCTATCCCATGAAGATTTCTTGCTATCTATGGAATGTCATATTTATATACAAGTCTACATTTTTATTTATTTATTACACACCTCATTTTTACTTATTTACTTTTTAACTATTTATTTAATTTTATAATTATTTCCCTTTATGCAAAGTGCAGTTATAAGAACCTCAGCTTATGGGCACCACCAAGTGGTTCGAAAGCGACTTTGTTTTATACTATGTAATGATTATATAAATCTAACAATAATTTATGATCCATGTCCGTACTTTCGTATAATTTCATAATATATACATCCAAAACTGTGTCTGTTCTATTGAAATATAAGAAAACCCAGTAGTTTTGTAGTTATTTAACGACTTTGTTTTATAATATGTAATGATAATATAAATGTGATATAAAATATTTAGGCTTAGACGTATCCTATTAACGGGAATTCTTATTTTTTGCGTTCGTTTCCCTTCATAATAGCAAAATAACTATTAAAATACCTAACTAAATAAAAATGTATAAAAATTAACTAAACGGGAAGCACAGTAAATATATAAAAGTGAATTCCAATTTTGCGTCATCGCACCACGTTTAAACAAATTGACTAATTTTTCTGATTCTTTTTTGTTGTGTTGGTTATTTTCAGAAGGTTCTTATGAAGCAAAAACCTAGAAAATTATCGGGAATTGGACACAACAATACCCAAGTTTTTTTAGAAGCTGTTAATGCCAAGCGATACGATGATTGCCGGATCGGCTAGTTTACAATACATAATAAATTCACATAAAGTTCAAAAGAAAAAAAACAGGATTGTTGTTAGGACTGTCCTACCGAGGCGGAAACGTGTGGGCACGTTGGCACAGGCGTGGCCAGGGGTGGGGCGCTGACGTCAATAGTGACGTCAGAGCGTGATGCGCACCCGACCTACTTCTCAAATTCCCGTTCATGTATTTGTATTCCATAAAAACGACCATGATGTACGAAGGACGGCTGTTTGTTGAACATTTCTTATGTTTACACAAGTATGGAAGAGGTTTGTTATGGATGGAGGGCAAACAAACAGATTTCTTGTAAGAAATACTCATAGGAATACACGTCGGGATGTGACAACCTCATCGCCAGCTAATTTTAATCCAGTACTTTAGGTTTTTTTTTAGAAATAAGTATCTAAGTACATATTTTGAAAAGTCAATATTGCCTTAATTAATTATCTATGAAATATAGGTACTATTTCATAAACAAAAAAATATATATAAAGTCAGTAATCTAATTAAAAATGTCAATAAATAAATTATGAATAATATAATTTAAAAAGTATCTTCACGCCCATATCCCCGAAGAGGTAGGCAGAGGCACAAACAAGGCACCCAGGACTAGCCGAAGACACTAAGTCCCACAATGTGATAGGTGGCAAGCCTATCGCCAACCGGGCACATTTCCAATCCCGACCAACATTTTTTTGTTTAGAAAATTGAAAAATTTCTAATTTTCTTTTTGTTGGCCGACCCGGGATTCGAACCCGGGACCTCATGCAGACAAGTCCAACACCCGGACCGCTAGACCACAGAGGCGATCTTAATTTAATTTTATAAATAAAAAAAAAATTATTATTAAAATAAAAATATAATTGAAATTCTGAATCACAATGTTGAAATTTTGCGATGTTGTCCAAACTAAATTGTCAGTCTTAATATTGTAATCCTCAATCTTTCAAGCTATTCTCAACAAAGTACCTCTTATTAATTATTTTTGATATATTTTTTAAAATTTATTTTAGATATTTTTTTACACTTTCTGGAATTTTGTTGTAGACAAGTACGCAAGTGCTAATAAAATACTTTATTTTTTTTAAATCGAAACAACTATTAAGCTATATTGTGTTTACACTGTCTATATATCCATCTTTTGTAAATAAATCTATATTTTTCTGACCTTGCTGGAATAATCCAGTGTAAATACCCAGTGTAATCATTTATGTCATAATTGGGTAGTAGAATGCTGTGCATCAGATTAGAATTTAGAATACACACTAGAACACACACATTAGAACCAACCCCTATCAGCTTTTGCTTTGCTAAAGGGTAGTCTTTTGAACACGTAGTCTAAAATCCCGGTCACAAAATGACATTGCACCAGTAACATGGTGTTTATAAGCGACGGTGCTTTTAAAAATTAGGATATTCGCAAATTTGTTGGCTATCTTTCAACAAAAATAACAATGCTTATTAGTACACATTTAAGTAAATCAAAAATATGTTAGTAGTTATGAGCCCTTAATTGGTCGCGTGGGGTGTCACGCACCCCAAAGCAGGTTTCCATTCTCATAACTTTTTAAAATTTGAATTGAGCGCGCTGGCTTTTTATCTACCTTCGTAAATAAGTGTTTTGTACACGATTCAGTTGCGAGCGGCGCTAGGCCGTGATCAGTTGGGCTCCGAGAGTGTGTTTAGGGTGCTCGACACCCCAGGTGACTGTTAACGTGGTCCAAATTCCGGGTATCTAATTTAGTTTATTATTATGCATTTTGTTCTCGTGGACTCGGCAACTTACTATTTACAAAATAAGAAGTTTATGTCGAAGTACGGCCTGAGGGACCATTCAGACTACCACTACTAACACAACTGATAGTACCTACTTCCAGGACTGGAAGAAATGTGACCATGGACAACAGGTTTACAAGTGTTCTCTTGGTCAAATCTCTTTTATAAAACAGTGTATAATAAACTAACTATAGTGGGTACATTGAGAAAAATGAGTTTGAAGTGTCAAATTGTTTTCTTTCGAATATAACATGACGAGCGACTTTTAGCTTGTTTGGTTTCCAAAAAGATATGAGTATGTGCTAATATGTATCGAAGCCAAGCAAAGCAGTTATGCTTTTATCGACAGTGCATCATAACGATAATGTTGAGGGTGACAAAAAAACCTCAAGTCATTCATTTTTATAATAAAACTAAAGGAGGAGTCGATACAAACGATCAGAATATGTGTGCCAATTACAATGTAGGATGGCTAATGGTGATATTTTTTCATCTCGTCAATGTCACAGGTATCAATTCAAATGTCATTTATAAGTTTCAAATTGACTCCAACATATCTTGAAGAGTATATTTAAAGCGCCTTGCTGTCGATTTAGTCAAACCTTATGAAATTTCAAGAGCAAGCATACCAACATTACCACGACCACTGCAAAAACGACTTAAAAAGCGTCATAACATTGAGGACCACCAATCTGTTTCTGAAATAGGAAGATCGCAGTCATACAAAAGGCGTCATATTAGTCCAAGAACGAAGGATAGAAAAATAAAGATTGGATGCTCTAAGTGCCAAAAAAATGTGTGCAATGATCATATGTTTGTAGTTTGCCAAAATTGTCATGAAGAAAACTAATGTTCATAAAGAATTATTTTCTTTAAGTATAAAAAAAATTGATTTCATTAGAAACAAGTTTAAAAATTAATTAATACATAAGTCTTAATATTCCTAATAATAAAAGTCTGAGTTTGCATGTATTTTGTATTTTGTTTTACTTTTTGGTTTGGGGTGCTAAGCAATTAAGGGTTAGTTTATTAGTAGGAGTGGTGTATATATCGCGTCTATTTTATATTTATAATTTGTCACGTAATTTTCAGAAAATAGTTTTTTTTTAATTTTCAAATTTTAATAAACTTATTGTACACCATGTTTATTTTTATCATTATCTTTGCTCAATATCTAATTGTAATGGGTTGACTGGAAAAAATATCTGTTACTAGAGATAAGCTTGTCCATTATACTTTTTTTATTTTCTTGTTTTAGTAGTTACTGTGAACATTAAAGTATTCAATAAATAAATGAATAGTAGGTATTTCAGCATCACATTTGGTTCCAAATTAGCGATAAATGGAAACACCCTGAAACTGTTTCCACACTTGTTAAAATTAATGGTGTTTTATGTTTGAATGTCATTTGAATAACGAGTATGTTTGATGTACCGTTATAAATGTTACTTTCATAAATACCTCAGGTAAAAAAATCAACTGAATCTGGAATTGAACCCATGATGTTCATCTTTCGCTAATGAGGCTCCATTTGAATTATTAAGGGGCCACATACGCTAAAATACGTCAGCAGTATAATGTTTTTTTCATACAAAGCAATCATGGATCTTGGTGACAAAAACACACAAGATTAACATGAATATGCTTGTAAAGTATGTGAGTATGCTTTACTAGACTAGTGTTTCCAAAACACGATTCATTTCACTTTGTTCGATAGAAAAAAAATCAAATAGTTCACCCTTTTTTGTAAGCAAAACCCAACTGTCTACTTCAATTATGAAAATATCGTCACTAGATTTAACATAAACATAGATAAGTACTATACCTAAAAGGTAAGAGTTTCAGTTTTTATACTTTTTTTCAAATTACTTTTATAGTGTCAAAAATTTTACTTTAGAGCGCACTATTTCATGGTAATCATGGAACGGGGGAGTGCGGTGATTGGCTCTTCTGGCTGACTAAGTATGGAGCCTTAATTTATTACGTAAAAAAAAATCCTTCTCCATTGCAATCCAAACACGACTGTGCCCAACTCTGTCATGATGACGAAATAAAACTAGATAAGTTGTACCTCAACACTATCACCATTAGTTTCAAATACATTAACAGCCAAATGTTTCAGTAAAAAACAAAAAAAATATCCTAATAAATAAATATCTCTGGACAAGTTACACAAATTGAATCTCACCCCAAAGTAAGCAAATTGTATGCTTGTGATATATGGGTGTAAGTCAACAATACTAATACATAGAAATACATATATGGATACCAGAATAAATTTAATAAACACCCAGACCCGGAAATGCAGACATCTAAATGTTCATCACACAAATGCCTGCCCCCGCCCGTAATCGAACAAGAGTCAGAGCTGCCAGGGAGGTCTTTGTTATATTATGCCATTTTAGGCGCTTTTGAATACAGTACTATCGGATTATCAACATTTAGTTACTAACAAATTTAACGAATCCAAAAAAATAACGAATTGTTTACTATTAAGGCCCCATACTCAGTCAGCCAGAAGAGCCAATCACAGCGCTTCCCCGTTCCATGATTACTATGAACAATGGCATTCTAAACTAAACGTCTTAAGCTACAAATCACTATTTTTGACACTATAAAAGTAATTTGAATAAAAGTATAAAAACTGAAACACTTATCTTTTAGGTATAGAACTTATCTATGTTTACGTTAAATCTGGTGTTGATATTTTCATATTTAAAGTAGACATTTGCGTTTTGCTTTAAAAAAAGGGTTAACTTTTTGATTTTTTTCTATCGAGCAAAGTGAAATGAATCGTGTTTTGGAAACACTAGTCTAGTAAAGCATACTCATGTTAATCTTGTGTATTTTTGTCAGCAAGATCCATGATTGCTTTGTATGAAAAAAACAGTAAACTGCTGACGTATTTTAGCGTATGTGGCCCCTTAACTAAATGTTAACAATTCCCCAGTGTTGTGTTCGAGAGTACCGAAACTGACATACTCGATTCTAATTTCCAATATTGCACGAATCAAACTTCAAGAGTAACCCGCTGAAAAGCTATGAATATGATGCCACAGACACACNCCCCCACACACACACACAAGCGCGCGCACGAATAAATAGGTAGCAAATCTTTCGCTATATTAATGACATATACAATAATTATTCTAACGTCAGAAAAGAAAAGAGTGAAAACTTCTTTAACGGCGTTGCGCACTTTTTTTGGAATGGGTAAAAACTTCTAAACTCGCGCCAGGACATGTAACCTGATCGAAATCTCGTAAGACGGATGGACAGTAAACAGCCGGTGCGATGTAGGAGAGGAAATATCCCCCTCTCTTCCTGCGCCTGCTGTTTCGTTTAGACGGCGCAGGGCGCTTGCGCGAATGTTCGTGTTGTCATGTCTGTGTACGATAGCACAATAAATTAATATTGTATTCAACCACATAGATGATAGTACTATCATACTGATAATTGAAGCAATTCGTGGAAAATTTTCAATTCAATTCATTTATTTGTTTGTAAAAGTAGGTACAGTCATAGGTCTTAAAGATTACATTACAAAAGAACGACTACTCCTTGCCTAGTGGCGTACAAATATTATTTAGGAAAAAGTAATTAAGTAATAAATAAATATCATTTAGGAAATTATTCCCCAACCATTCCAAAATATCCAAAATTAACAACGTTAATATTTAAGTTTTCACTTCTGCACTCCCGGAGTGCAACACGTCGTTTTTTATTAGAAAATTGGAAAAACCACATGTTCTTTAGGTTGCTCGACCAGACATAATATTTATATTATGGCGACAGCAAATGTGTCTAATGGCGGCACTCCTGGAGGGCAACCCTTCGTTTTTGAGGAAAAATTCCTTATTTCTTAAGAAAAACCAGTTTAATACAGTTCAGCACTGTATCATTCATATCTCGTGTGTTTTCCCGCCACGCTCAGCTGTCAGCATTTGTCACGGTATCTGTGTAATTGTTCACGCCGCAATGTCTTTGGGATTGACTCTTATTCATATTTTCGTGTTTTAGCTCGAACGAGGCAATATTTACGTTACAAAAATAGTGCAGCGAAAACAATTCATACTAGAATCTATACTTGCTATCGTCGGCACTTGATGGAATTCCATTGAATTTACACGTTTTTTTGGAGTAAACACTTGTACTTATCCACTGTATATACACACTTATACAAGTGTATATACAATTCATACTTATGAAATAGTTTTCCTTTCGCCTTTGTGATCTAGTGGTTCGGTGTTGGCGTTGATTGCCCGGTCCCGGGTTTAGGTTTGATTAATGTAAAACGTTGCCCCGGATTATCTTTATATTATACGTGATGCCAAAACTTTGAACCCCTTTTTACGAAAATTGCGAGGACGCAGGTGCATAAATTTTATGTGTAGGAGAAGTGCAGAACGCTAATATTTTTCAATAATAATGCTTATAAAATACATTAAAACAATAAATAAAACATTACCCACACTACCATGCATTTGACACACACAAACAAATATATTGATGATAACGATAAAAGATCACAGATGCCGCACCGTATAGTTTGGAAACAAAGTACATAGTTGGTCTTGAGAAATGAAGATGGCGTTCTTATCAACAAGATATTAAAATTTGTTATGGTCGAATTTCAACCAACGGGCGACCACTATTAAGTAATAATAATACTTTATCTATCGCGTGTTGGTTGTAGACCATCTGCCTTCCTGTGCCAGTCAGCTCGCAAAAGGCAAGCATAGGCTCACTGTCACTAGCACCGTGACATCTGACTAGGTGATAATACAAACTATATTATTAGCTGTCCCGCCGAACTTCGTTACGCCCGTTCAGTTTGTATGAGAAAAATTAGAATGTTGTTTTTCCTAGTTTTGTCGGAGTTTTTTCCTTCATCTTACCTTTCAAACTTATCCTGGATTTAAGCTAATAACTCAAAACTAATATTAGCCAAATCGGTTCAGCCGTTCTCGAGTTTTAGCAAGACTAACGAACAGCAATTGATTTTTATAATATATACTAGCCGACCCAGCAAACTTCGTATCACTTAACATCAGCTACTACATAATATTTGAGGATCCGATAGTAGCGTAGTCTGCCGGATCCAATGTGAAACATTCCAGTAGCAACGACTATTCACTATAAAAAAAATCTAGTGCACCAAATTGTAAATTCAAACAGTTCTCGAATCCCCTTGAACACACACAAAAAAATTCACCAAAATCTCTGCAGTCGTTTAGGAGAAGTTCAGTAACATACACACGCACACAAGAAAAAAATATACTTATATGTATATACTAGCTGACCCAGCAAACTTCGTATCGCTATTCGCTTGACATTAATGCTTCGACAGTAGCGCAGTCTGTCGGATCCAATGTAAAACATTTCAATGTCGACGACTACTCACAATAAAAAATAACTAAAAAACTTTTCCAGTGCACCAAATTGTGAATCCAAACAATTCTCAAATCCCTTTGAACACACAAAAATTTTATTAAAATCGCTCCAGTCGTTTAGAAGTTCAGCAACATACACACGCACAGAAGAAAAATTTATACTTATATGTATATATTCACAAGTTGAATTTAAACGTGCTATTTAACATGTTAGTTTATTATTTACAGAAATAAGCCAACAACCCAGTTAGTCAACTCTGCGACATGCACTTGTAACACAGGAGATAACCTTCTAGCCCCCGACGATAGTGTATACCTGCCATAACAAACAAAAATTTATACATCCATACTAATATTACAAAGAAAGAAAGAAAATTATTAATTTGCAGAATATGTGTGTAAATAAGATGTTACAAAAATATTTAAATATATCAACATATTCTACCGTATTTTGGTGTGCAAATATTTTAATATTTATGAAAAAATATGTATATATTATTTATATTTATAATTACTTTAATTATTTATTACCAAACACTTTAAAACTCTAATTAAGAACCCTATATAATTATAAGAACTAAAATAAAATAAAGTGTGTTTGATTTTTTTGTGAAAATGGGTATTTAGTGGATTATCTCTAATATTTTAATGCATATATTTTGATAACAATCATTCCGTAATTCATTGACTGTAGATAAATTGATAGCAAAACCATGATGTAATGTCAATCTACTGACAGTTATCTAAAATGTACATTTTGCTTAAGTTTTATTACGTACCACGTTAAGGCCCCATACTCAGTCAGCCAGAAAGAAAGTCACCGCGCTCCCGCGTTCCATGATTACTATGAACAATGGCGCTCTAAAGTAAACGTCTTAAGCGACAAATGACTATTTTTGACACTATAAAAGTAATTTGAAAAAAAGTATAAAAACTGAAACACTTATCTTTTAGGTATAGAACTTATCTATGTTTACGTTAAATCTGGTGTTGATATTTTCATATTTAACCCTTAGTTACTCGCACAAAGGAAATCACACAATTGCTCGCACGGGGTCGTGCAGTACCCCAGATTAATATTAGACATTTAAATGTTTCTACGTGGTTAAATAAAACAAATGTTATTTATTATTAAATTATTATTCTTTAACTATATAATTATTAGGAACATGTCGAATTAGAACTAACACAAAAAATAATAGAACAAAAATAATAAACTTCTAAACATAAGGCCACTTTTTGGTAATACTGAGATCAAAGTTAAAATTACAGTTAAACTTAACAACTATCACATTCGCTATCATGACAATTTTCGCAAGATACGATGGAGTGCTCATTGCATACAAATTTACCGCATTTGTTGCACTTAGTTGCCACTTTACGATCAACTTTCTTTGGACAACTTGCACACCGCCCACGCAGTTGATAATGCAGTGCAATTCTCTATATCATGCACCTCCAAAATACGCTATTTTATTGTTTTTGGAGTTGCACTGATGTTTATGCGCCGTCGTTGGTAACTTTCAACCAGTTCTGTGGCAAGTTGTCGTAAAAAAAGTCGTCTCACGTGTTCAGCTGCGCTTATCTCGCTGACGCTGTTGTGATCGCTTCGGACGACCTCATTGACTTCACCTTCTGATTCTGAGCCTCCTATATACTGTTCCTCATCAGAAGGTTCTTCTAACCATTCCAAAATATTTCTTTCTTATCTATCCATGACCAATAATAACTAAAATAAACAAAAAGACAATGTAAAAATGCAAGTAAGAAATTTATTTCTATGTAAAAATATTTATATTTATGTAAAAATATAATAAATACTGTAAAATAGAAGTTATATTTTCATAATAAAACAATAGTATAACAAATTTATAGAAGAATGAATGTAAAAATCAACAAAATATATAACTTACCTTGCTCAATAAAAATTACGTAACTGCTCGCATGGGGTCACGGCTCAAGAGGGCAGAGACGCGACCTGTCACCGCAACGTCACAATGGGCACTGATTTGACATCTAGAGGGCGCGGTAGGAAAATAGCGGGGGGGGGCATAAGGATTCCATATATGAGTATAGTTTTTTTTTAGGTAATAAAGCGCGGTGACCCCATGCGAGTAATTAAGGGTTAAAGTAGACATTTTCGTTTTGTATTAAAAAAAGGGTTAACTTTTTGATTTTTTTCTATCGAGCAAAGTGAAATGAATCGTGTTTTAGAAACACTAGTCTAGTAAAGCATATTCATGTTAATTTTGTGTATTTTTGTCAGCAAGATCTATGATTGCTTTGTATGAAAAAAACAGTAAACTGCTGACCTATTTTAGCGTATATGGCCCCTTAAACTCTTTTCATGGGAACCTGAAAATAATTAACACTAAAAAATACCAAACTTGTTCCATCTATTCACCTGTGATGTTGACCAAAGGAAATAGTGATAAATAGTAAATGAATTAATTATTCACATATTATTGTACCCTACAGCAGACAAATTACACAAATTTAATGTTATCCCAAAGGTATAAGCAATTCGAATAGCAACATAGAAATACTTATAAAGATACCTTAATAAATTTAATAAACACCCAGACCCGGAAACGCAGACATCTAAATGTTCTTCACAAAAATGTCTATCTCGGTCGGGAATCGATCCCGAGCCTCGTGGTTGTTCGGTGGAGTTAGGCTTGTATGCTAGCCCCTCGATAGCATACCTACATTCGTATGTATATTAACAAACTTTAACTTCGTTTTTACATCGTAATGCGGAAACTGTCAATCGTTTTTGACAATTCTCGTGAGATATCAATCACTCATTTGACATTTCCCGCGTCTGTTTACAGACTGCTTCTGAATCGAGGACGCTTCTTTATCTAGGGCTAGATAACGTTTTAAACTCATGTGCGGGCAATATCTTTAGCCGACTTTCCAAAGAGGGGATCTCGTTCATATTTTTTGATTTACCTTAGAACTTCTTATCCGTAAATTTTGATGTTTTTTTTTTATTATTTGAAAGCAAAAAGGTACCTTGGTACCATTTAATTTGAATGGATGATAAAGAAAAAGATTTGATGAGTGGTATTTGACTCAGATTTATGTTTATGTTATGTTAAAGTATATTCAGTTTATGTTAAAGATATTTTATTTTTAACTGGCCTAAAAGGAGGATCAATCAATCAATCAAATGTCAATATCGATTCGTCTGTATGTTTGTTATGCGATTACTCGGCCAAAAAGAAATGGGTTTTAATAATTATTTTTTTCAAAAGTAGGTCATGATTCAGAGCTGTTTCTTTAAGAAATATCAAGTGGTTTTTGAGTATCGAAAGAAAATATTTATTTTTTGGGTAGTTGAATGACATCTGAAGATTTTTAAATCGGTTAGGGTGGTTATGAATTCCACAATATATTTTTTTCCATGTTTGTTACGCGATTACTTGGGCAACAAAGAATCGATTTTAATGTTTTTCTTGCGAAGGTTTGTTATGATTACGAGGTGGTCCCGAATAATTTTTAACCATGATTCGACTAACAGTTTGTCAGTTATACTTAATAGTGTACAAATGTACAAATGACCTTGACGACTTTATCTATGTACAAAGAAAATATATCTTCTTATATATACTTAGTCTGGCCATAAATACTGTTACACTTAAAAATAAAA
>NJDD01009013.1:26927-44821 GCA_002245505.1 Calephelis nemesis
AAAAATTTTTTTTTTCTTTATTACAATATTTATGGCAAGACTAGGTATAATTCCCGAGTCACCATGTTAGTTACCTTACGCCCCCGAAACTCATTCTCATGAAATTTTGTGTTCGTGTGTTTGTAACTGAACTCCTTCTAGACGACTGAACCAATTTTGATGAAATTTTGTGATCATATTGAGTAGGTCTGAGAATCGGCTAACATCGGTTTTTATAACCCTAAGTGATGGTAATCACAGCAAAAAAATAGCAGAACAACGTCTGACGGGTCAGCTATCTTTATATATATAATTCTTCAGTGAGTGTGTATGTCACTGAACTCCTTCTAGACGGCTGGACCGATGGTGATGAAAGTTTTTGTGCGTGTTCAAGGGAATTCGAGAATGGTTTAGATTAACAATTTGGTCTCCTGGAAAATGTTTTTTTTTTAATATTTACTTATTTGTAAGTAGTCGTTGATTTTTGAATGTTTTACATTATATACGGCAGACTGCGCTACTATCGGATCATCAAATATTATGACATACATACATACACATACATATCTTCACGCCAAGTCCCTTACGGGGTAGGCAGAGAGTATCGAGTGCCAGACCTCACGATCCTGACAAACCTGTCTTGCTTCATTCACATTCATTACCCTTTTCATACAAACACGCCGGTTTCGGAGACTCTTGACACCACCCTCTGATAATATCCGATTGGTCTGATCGTGAAACGTCAGCCTTGGTCTCCCAGGGTACCTACATCCATCCACATCCGCATTGTATATCTGCTTTGTCAATCTTTCATCTGTCATTCTTTCCACATGACCGAACCAGCGGAGCACGCCCTTTCGCATTTTAACACCAACACTTTCTTTCAATATCACTCTCTCGGATCTTACTGTTACGAATGCGGTCAGCGAGCGTGACACCACAGATTTTCCGTAGTGCTCTCATTTCGACCGCATTTATCCTACTTTCATGATCTTTCTGACATACCCAACTCTCGCGTCCATACAATAACGTTGGGATAAGCACAGAATTATGCAAAGCGAGTCTAGCTTTTTGACTCAAAACCTCGCTTTGGAATAGCTTACCCAAAGCTCCATTCACACTATTCCCTGCACTCACTCTCCTCTCTATATCCGCGGTTTACCTTCCATCCCTGCTAAAAGCACAACCAAGATATACAATTTCATTCACTTGTTCCAGCACTACATCATCAACCAAAACTCTTACATCCGTTTTAGCTACATCTCTTTCAAATACCATTATTTTGGTTTTCATCGCATTCAAATGTAAGCCCCTTTCTATACAATCTTCTTCCATAACTGTGACCAGTGTTTGCAGCTCGGATGGTGTAGACCCCAAAAGTACTGCATCATCTGCATAAAGCAGGCAGTTCACAACTTGTCACCCTTACGCATTCCCACATTCAATGATCTTAACCTTTGCAGACATTTGTCCAAATACAAGATAAACAAGCGTGTTGACAACACACAACCCTGCTTGACGCCAATATTAACATCAAACCAAGGCGATATGTTGCCATCTACCCGTACGCATGCTTTACAGTCTAAATACATTGACTGCACCGCACGCAGCAGGGATCCATCTATCCTATAATCAGGCAAAATGTCCCAAAGTTCCTTACGTACAACCCTATCAAACGCTTTTTCGAGATCTTTCCCCGTGTTGGTCCGGGCTCCTTTGTAGAATAAACCATCTACCTTCCTTTGCCAGTCAGCTCGTAAAACGCGAGCATAGGCTTCCCGTCACTAACACCTTGATATCTGACTAGGTGGTAGAGTTTCGCAGCGACTCGCCCGGATTGGTACCACCGCCTTACCTATTCCTGCCATACCTATTCATGCCATAACGTCACGACGTGTTCCGGTTTGGAGGGTAAGGTAGCCGGTAAACTTACTTTTGCTCGAGGCCTAACATCCCGGCCTGTGGTTGGCAACGCACCATTACCACTTTTGGTGTCTTTAAGCGGCGGGAATTTCTTACCATCAGGAAATCCGTCTGCTTATTTGCCTTCCAATGTCATAAAAAAAAGAATAAAAAAAATCCACAAAACCGAAGAAAACCCTCTGACCCACAGCCAGATCTACAATGTTGCTTAGCGAAAACATTTGACCCGTACATCCTCTTCCAGACCTGAAACCGCCTTGAGCCTCCCACAATGTTCCATCGGACATCCCTCGCATCCTCCTTTCAACTATTTTTCCATACACTTTTGCTGCTAAACTGATCAAACTAACTAATAGCCCTGTAACTTTTACAGTCCATGCGTGAACCCTTGCCTTTATACAAGGGCACGATGACCGCACGTTGCCAGTCTTCAGGTACTCTGCCGGTCTTCCAACATTTGTTACAAAAAACCCAGAAAGAGTCCCAGACGGCAGGACCACCAAGTTTGATCATCTCAGCTTTAACCATATCTACTCCCGCAGCCTTACCATATTTCATACTTCTTATCGCCCATTCAACTTCTTCCATCATAATGCCGTCAGATGCCTCCGCTATTTCCGAATCATTTGAGTACTCGGACCCAGCGGCAGCATCTTGGGCACCTTCATACATATCTCCATAATATTCACTCCACCGTTTTAACACGTCATGCCTGCTTGCAAGAATATCACCACTCTTAGACTTAATTCTATTCATTCTAGAGGCAGACGAACAACTCCGAGACTTCTTCACCTCCCTCCAAAAGAGTTTGGTGTTCATCTCGAAGTTGTTAGCCAACCTCTCTTCTAGTTTCATACTTTCCCTTTCGCGCTTCTCTTTCACTAAGTGTTTGGTGATATTCTTGCAACAACGGTACATTTCTTTCTTCAAATCTTTCGTACTGTCATTCGACTGCAAACATGCTACATAGTCTAGCCAAGCTTTCTTCTTCCTTTCAACGGAGGCTTTTACCTCCTCATCCCACCAAGCATCACTATTCATAGACTTGTGCATTTTTGCACTCCCACATATCTCTTTCGCAACATCAACCATGCTCTCTTTCAAAACAATCCAACAATCATCCACGCCTAAGTCCGGTAGACACACACTATTCAGCCTGTCCTGGACTTGACTCTCATACATACTTCCTACATTCGGGTCTTGCAACTTTTCACTCTTAATCCTTTCAAGCCCTCCAAATGGAACACGTACTCGCCAGTGCCTCCACTTCTTAAACAGACCCCTAAACCGGCTAATAACCAAGTAGTAGTCCGTATTAAGAGTTGGGCCTGTGAAGGCTCTCGTGTCCATTAAACACTTGCGGAGGCGACTATCAACCAAAATCAAATCTATCATACTCATTTGATCATTCCTTCTCCATGTATACGTATGTATGTCCTTATGCTGAAACATTGTGTTAGACACAAGAAGATTTCAAGAAATATTGTTAATGTCAAGGGGTCGAAGTTTGCTGGTCGGCTAGTTTTTATATAAAAAATATCCCCATTTCGCGTGGTCATCACGTCACGCCTGAACGGATGAACTAATTTTCTAAATATTTTCTTGTGTGTTAGTTATTAGTTCAGGACAAAGTTCTTATGAAAAAAAAACGGAAAAATTGTAAGAAAAATAGGAAAAACAATACTCTATTTTTTTTTATACAAACTGTTAATTGCCAAGCGATACGAAGTTTGTCAGATCGGCTAATGATATAACCTTAAATATACAATTTTCGTGTCACAATATAAATTACCGTACTCCTCCGAAATGGCTTGACCGATTTTCACCAAATTTTCTATTATATATTGAGAAGGTCTGAGAATCGGCTACTATTTTTTGCACTCGGTACTTTCTGCCTGACCCGTAAGGGTCAAGGGACTTGGCGTGAAGATAAGTATGTATGTACATTAAAATGTTATTGACAGATATCAAAGAGATAGATTGTAAATACCAACATGTGCGAGACTTCGTCTGAGATTTTTGAACGAAATACCTCTGTCACAACGGCGCGGAAGCGACAGCCCGAAAATAAACAGAGAAATGTCGTGGCAGTGACTCATTTAAAAATAAATGTAAAGCGGTTTGTTTCAGTTGAAATACTGGCATGGTTCTAAGAAAAACATTTTCACGTAAAATGTTATAACATTAAAGGCAAAGACTTAGATAGATTTACTGTAGCTTTAATATAAATAAATAAATAAATTATTTAATAAATTAAATATTATAAAATAATTTTCCTGGATAAGTTACACAAATTGAATCTGAGCTCAAAGTAAGCAAATTGTATAATTATACAAGAGGAGGCACGAGGACCAGCAAGTGGGTCACCTGATGGAAAGTGATCACCGCCGCCCAAGGACATTCGCAACACCGGGAGTATCACAGATGCGTTGCCGACCTTTAGGGAAGAGGACGCTCTTTTCTTGAAGGTTCCTAGCTCATAGTTGTTTTGGAATACCGACCTCGGTAACTGATTCCACAAAGGTGTTGTGCGAGGTAAGAAATGTTTTTTAGATTCGCATTTCGCATGGTTGTAGACGTTTACGCATTAAGATGATAGGCATGTTACATTAAACACTGACGCGATGTCCGAAGGTAAAAACCAAACAACTCCTCAGAGTATTTTCCGTGATAGATGCTTGTGTTATAGGTGCTAGTCCACGATTCTAATACACAGGAATACTTTAATAGATACCAGAACCTTTACCATGAGTTGTCAAATGTTATACAAATAATTTACAGAGACGGTAGCGAGTGTAGTAAAACTTGAAAAGCCGTAAACTTATGGTAAGGGCTTAGAATAAATTAATCATTTTAATGATTCCACCGGACAGCGACACCTGTAACATCTATGGTGTTTGTTGGCTGTGGTTGTATCTTACTATCAGGAGAACCGTGTGCTTGTTCGCTTACCTCTCTGCACATAAAAAAATCAAGCGATGCAACACTATATTTTTTGTGACCGACCGCAAGGTTTCAATTTCGATTTCGGCCAGTTCAGCCAGCGATTTTATCGCTGAAACTGGCCGAAATCGAAATGCTTTCGGCTTTAGTTTCGGTTTTGGCCAATGGCCAAAAAATGGCCAAAATTTTCAGCCTGCTGTAACTCCTGTGTCGTGGATTATTATGAGCCGTTTTCTTGGAAATGTGCAAAGTGAAGAAGGAAATAAAGTAGACTAGAAAATAGACTGCATGTTCACTTTTCCTATAAAAAGTTTAAATGTTTCATCCTGTATATTCATTTTTCATTGGTTGCATTTCTATCTGAATCTAATATTCTCGTCTTGGCCTAAGCCTGTTAAGAATGGACCATCTGCTTCTTTGTCTGGCAGTTCGTACCTCTTACGAACTGCCAGACAAAGAAGCAGATGGTCCATTCATCATAGGTTAAAAGAGTCATTAATGCTCGATATATTCAAGAAACGAGTCGTTTTGATTATAGTTATTAATATTTTGTACAATTTGTAAAATTGCTAACAACGGTTGCTCGTTTTTGACAGTTAACTCTGTTATTGCAAATATGAGTAACGATGCGTTACTTTTGAGCAAACTACGAATGGTTAGACTTACGGAGTACGTTTCGTTGATTATGGGAACCGGGCAAAAAGGACACTAGTGATAGTTTGTTGAGCAGCAGCTTGCTTGCCTAGGGATTCACCGCTTTACTTTCACAGTCATTGCTGTAACTGACGGGTCACCTAGCGTAAAGAGGTGGCTGATTTTTCCACAATGTCAAGATCATTACATAAACAAAAGAAAGTGTAGTTAATTACACTATTTATAACTGAAGAACGGCTGAACCGATTAGGCTGAAAATTGGTGTGGAGGTAGCTTAGAACCGGGAGAAAGACATAAGATACATTTTATCCTGTTCGATTGTAAGGAAACTGGAAAAAAATAACATTTTAATTTTTCCCATACAAACTGAACGGGCGGAACGAAGTTCGCGGGAACAGCTAGTTGGTTATAAAATATTTAAACGTTATTCATGATAGATGGAATTTACTGACGTTTGCATGACGTGACTGGTTGTTGGACGTCTAAGAATTGGAGGCGAAGGAATTGAATTCTAAAGTTTTTAAACTGTAACAAGTTACGACCTTCAGAACTTGATGCCGAAGAAATCACAGGCACAGCTAGTCGTATCAAAATTCGATTAGAATCCATTCATCGATAGTGGCATGCCTTCACGGAAGTACTCCTGGCATCAGACCAAGTGCATCAGCTCGTGCTGCCAACCTGCCACTTCCTATGTCGATGTCATTTCCAATTAATGTTAGTCATACAATCAGAATTCCTACAGGTGTTTTTTGTAGGGATGTGATGACCTCATTGATTGCTAGTAGATCAATTTAGAGTGGTCTAGTATACTAGTGCAGCATGATGTGTTAGTCTTGCAGCAGTTAGCCCGGGTCATTGGTCCTTTTCCAGTCACAATGATGTTAATGTTCACCGCTGGCATCGAAGAAGAGACAGTAACTTAACTTAACTTGCCATTGTGTTAGAAGGGTAGGGTAGAGGTAAAAGTCTACCACATACCTACGATTTTAGTAATAAACGAACAGACTTCCGCGTTTTAAAACTTGCTTGAGTTTAACTCTAACACTTATCCATGGTTTTAGTAACAAACGAATAGATTTTCTCCACTTACGAGTTGCTTGATTTTAAACTCTACCAACTACTCATGATTTTAGTGACAAACGGACTCTAGCATCTTACGAGCTGATTGAGTAAAAACTCTACCACCTATCCACGGTATTAGTGACAAACGGACTCTCACATCTTATAAGCTGATTGAGTAAAAACTCTACCACCTGCCCACGGTTTAAGTGATAAACGAACTCTCGAATCTTACGAGCTGATTAAGTAAATACTCTACCACCTACCCACGGTTTTAGTGACAAACGGACTCTAGCATCTTACGATCTGATTGAGTAAGAACTCTACAACCTACCTACGGTTTTAGTAATAAACGGACTCTCGTATTTTACGACCTGGTTAAGCAAAAACTCTACCACCTACCCACAGTTTTAGTGACAAATGAACAGAACCCCGCTTTTTACGAGCTGATTGATAAAAAGTTTTTGACTTATTTTATCCAAAGGAACCCTCTGTCACTAAAAGAATCAAAAAGCGTTTTATTAATAAATAATAATAAACCTCTTATTAATAAAATACTTTCTGCTGTATCTGTGGTCTAGCAGATTAGTGTTGGACGTGACTTCAAGAACGCGATAGAGATTAGAAACGCGCTAGGTTGGCGACATGTTTGACACCTACTCATTACCCTTTTCATGCAAACACGCTGGTTTTGGAAACTTTTGACTTTGACATTGACTTGACGTGATTGAGAAAGCTGGATAAAACGGGTAGGTACGTTAAAGTAATCCTAAAATTTCAATCCCGATAATTGGAACTCGGAAAAGTTTCTATAAAAAAAGTTTCTATCTATCTTATAATCACAAAAATATAATAAGTAATAAGTATAATAATAGTAAAAGTAAAAGAAAAATTTATAAATAAATAAATAAATAAAAGAGTGATCATTGTATTATTTTATTACCATTCGAATTACAAATCGGTAAATAACTTTAGTCGATCTATTATGGACTAGGAAAAAACTGGTATTACATAAATCCACCCTGGGAGGTCGTAGCAAAAAGCGTTAATAAAAACAACCCTGGCAATACAAATGTTCAACCGGCAGTCACGATAAATCAGCCTTAAATCCTGGGTTCCACAAACAAGAATGTTGCCAGCTAATTATTCCAATTCCCTTGGGATCTTTGACAGATTAATCTCTTGCAGAATCGTTTTTCACAACGATGTCTGGCTATTAGTAAGCTTTGACGTGATTAAAGAGAATTTAGAGCCAGCCCTGACAGGTTTATGGGCACCATGCCTCATAACTACGCACGTGCTAGGGCTATTTCGGAATATCTCTATTTATTTTAATGATAAAAGAAATACAAATAGTCTAGCGTAAGCATTCCATCCTAAAGTTTTGCGTAATCTATACCTATATTTTAAAAAAATCTTCATGCCATATCCCTAAAGTGGTAGGCAGAGGTGAGACCAGGACACGGATGACTGGCTGAAGACACAACCTCATGTCTCACAACGTGGTTGCAAACCGATCTGGAATCAAACCCGGGCCTCCTGAAGGCAACCTCATTAAGGCAAGTAGGAATCCAACACCTTATCTATTCCTGTACCTAATTATGATGACACCAGCCAGTAGGATAGCTAATAGACTTTCACCATTGGCTTTACAGCCTAGCCGCAGGAAAACGATGAACCTCTAACATCTATAATGTCTATAGGCCAAGGTTACGTCTCTTACGAACGCAGGCGGGAAGGCAGATCTATTCTAGTGTATATTCTACACACGAGACTAACACCGGGGAAATCTTTGGTGTGACAAAATTAGGAGGGCTCTACCGTGGCAACATAGACTAGATAGCCTCTGTGATCAGGTGTTGGTCTTGACTGCATAAGGTACCGGGTTCGAATCCCGGGTCAGGCAACAAAAAAAATTGGTTTTTTTCAATTTTCTTACTCTTTTTGTTTTTTTTATTTTGTTCCTCTGCCTACTTCCTCAGGGATATGGGCGTGAAGATAGGTTTAGAATATTTTTTATTCTATCAAAACTTTGAAGGCACATGCATTCGTATAGCACATTTTTGTAGTCTAGTTTAAAGCATACAAGCCTCTTCCGGTTTTTAAAAGTTGCATCTTTCATTAAATCTATCCTTTTAGGGGAAAAAATGCCAGATAAATAGATAGATAGATAAATGAGATGCATTTTACTTAGTTATATTTTATTTCACTTTATTTCATTTTATACTCGTAGTTGTCCGTCACAGTAAGTGGGTTATGGTGTACTGAACTGGAGGAATAGGCTACAGTTTTAAATATGCCACCGCTGTCCTGAATACTAAATGCGTCTAGCGGTTTAGGCTGTATATATGGAAACGGTGGCTTAGGGATGCGACGACCCTACCGCACTAGTTAAATTGTATGATATAGATTGTTAGATTATTCCACTTTTCAGGCTAAGAGATGGTGACCTGCACCATCTTGGTTGGATTGGTAGATTTTTGGTATCGGAATGTGGTGACCTCATACATTTTCTTTCTTTCTTTTATATAACTGGATGTTCATGGTTGGTGTAATGTCAATAATTAATGCTGGTACATTACTGGTGTTTTTAATAGTTTCGTAAAAAACATTTTTTTGACTAATATTCCTATAATCAACGAATCGTAATCCGTCAGCCAAACCATTTGTAGATTGTTCAAAAGTAACAGAGCGTTACCAATATTTTCAAAAAATGTTTAGAATCAATAGTCGGAAACGAGCAACCGTTGTTAGTAATCTTACTAAGCGTACAAAATACTACCATCCGTAATCAAAACGACTCGTTTTTTGAATATAGGAATGGGCATTAGTGTGTAAAATTTTTAGGTATTTTGTTTTCACATAAATGATCTACACATACTTTAATGACAAAAAAATATACCCATTTTTTTCAGGCAACATAGTCACCATATAAGAAAGACTAAAACAGTGTGCTTAATCTGTCCATAATTGGTTCCATCACCCTAAGATAGCGAACAAAATACAGCTTTCGAATCCGAATTGTAATAGGGGTTCCACACGGATGTAAACATTGATTTGCACCCGTGTGGAAGGTGGATTTTATACAAATTTTGATTTGTTTCAAATAGAGTTTCCACAGAGCGATTGAGGCGCGATTACAACCGTCTGGGTGATGCTTAAGATGTAACAGTGGCCCATAGATACCAATAATGTTTTAGGTGAGTTGTCTTCTGGTCTATTCGTTGGGTCAATTATTGTGCAAGTTTACCGGTTACCTTAACTAGCCGGACTGGAACATGACACTGTGTAATTGCGGCAAGGATAGAAAAGGCGATGTAACCTGGGACTAGTTGCAGCACTGTTTTCTACCACCAGTAGTTTTGTTGGTAATGACCTTCGTTCTGAGTATTTGTCGGTAATGAGCTCGTAGCTGTAGCAGGAATGCATATGGTCTATTCTGTACAGGAGACCTGGACCAACACGGAGGTCAATCTTAGAGCTAATCTAGTTCATGTTACTGGAATATTCCAGCAGTCGAGTCAATAAAATCTTGGTAGTAAACTGAATTGCAGCAGTCAGCAGCTAACCCGAAATTGTACCACCACCTTCTCTAGTATTGCCGCTATAGCTTCAGTGGTCACGGTCGTGTTTTGTGATGGGGTTTGGGTAGTCGCTTGAGTTGTTAATTCCTTATTTTTGGGGAAACAAAATGTTTATATATGTTACTTTATGGATTGGGTATATATATTTACATACCCAATAAAGTCGGTAGCTTTTTTTATGTACCCACTATATGGTTATAATTTTATTATACGTAGTATCTATGTTACTATGGGTAGTCACTATGCCAATAATAATCTGTTTAAATTATAACTTTATTAAGTTTATTTTGTGATATAGGTAATTATTTGTGTATGGATAACTTTATTTAGGTAAGTAACATTGACATGTTTTAAGAGTAAGATGCCTTATCTACAAAATAAAAATAATTTGAGTTTGAGATACACACTCGGTCTGGCTATAAGATAGGAACACACCAACAACATCTATATGCAACGGTTATCTCTAATACCATCAGGAGAACCTTGATGGTATTTGAGATAACCTTGGCTTGGCTAGGCTTCTTCGATATCCTTTGACATAAAAATGTTTAGTACCTTACCTACTCGCCATAAAGTCAGTACTCGCCACTGTCGTGATCCAAAAGCTGTTTCAGGTTACCGCCAGACCTAACCTCCTTAGCCGGAGCTTGAGACAAATACCACCTTAGTTAACTGTTTAAAGGCAACATATGTTTCCTATAGGAAATTTGTCTGCTTATTGCCAATAGATTTAAAATATGGAAACCTAAAATTTATACAGTAAATATATTTACGCCCATATACCCGAAGAGGTATACAGAGACACAATCACCCACGATTAGCCGAAGACCCTAAATCCCACAATGTGATAGGTGGCAAGCCTTTCGCCAACCGGGCACGTATCCAATCCCGAGCAATGTTTTTGGAAATTGGATATTGCAAATTGGAAAAACCACATTTTCTTTTTGTTGCCCGGGAATCGAACCCGGGACCTCATGAAGTCTGGTCCAACACCCGGATCGCTAGACCACAGAGGCGATTAAAGTACAGTAAGTGTACATAGAATAAACACCATTGATATTCAGAACAGCAGTGGCAGGATAAAAAGAGTAGCACATCCGTAGACACCATGACCCACTTACACCGTGACGTACGGATACGTCACCTTTTGTCTTAGCAAAATATACTGTTAGCCGTTAAGTAACTTATGAAAGGGGGTGATCAGAATATCCGTTTATTATCTACAGAAGTAATGTTCGCGTATTTTTTTAGAGATAAGAGGAAAGGATATTTCCTGACTAGCAACAGTGAGATCCTAGAAAGAGTGGGATTGAAAAAAGTTATTGGCGTTAAAATGAGAAAGGGCATGCTCAGTTGGTTCGGTCATGTGAGAAGGATGACTGGTGAAAGGTTGACAAAGCATGAAAGGCTGTATGTACTCGGGAAGATCTAGGTCGACATTCCACGATCTAATCGTTCAGGTTTTATCTGAGGTGTCAAGAGTCTCCAAAACTGGCGTGTTTGTATGAAAAGTGTTATGAATGTGGCGAAGTTTATTAGAAAATAAAAAAAAAACACATTTTTCTTTTGCTGAGCCGGGGATCGAAACTCGGACCTCATGAAGTAAAGAACAACACCGGACCTCTAGACCACAGAGGTGATAATTCTCTGTGGTCAAGCGAGCGGAATGTATAGAGGGTTTGAAGCTATGTCGGCAGTAGTAGTTGATGGTACAAAGTTTGGGCAAACCGTATGTACTACTCGTATACCGCCTAACCCTATAATGACAAACAGAGTAAGGCTGAGCGCACATCGCAGTCACGACTCACGACAGTTTTAAGACAAACGATAGACTGTTTTGTCGTTGATGTGTGTGACGGCATTTGTATTAATGCCGAGAAGGAAGCCGGAAATAGCTAAGTGACATTTGTCCATGCAGTTTGCGCGAATTCGTATTTTTAAAAAGTTTTTTTATGCACATTAATCGATTTATGAACGTATTTCTAAAATTCTTTTTTTATTTGAAAGAGCATACTTTCAAAGTGGTCCCATTGTTGCCAAGTCTGGACCTGATGGTGGGATCCCACGGAAATTAAGAGAAAAAGGCTTAATTTAGCGTAGTTATGTAATTTACTTATAAGTTGTTTTTTTGCTATTTTATTGCGGCTGAATCATTTGTAACGTAACAGTCTGTCTTAAAAAACTGTCGTGAGTACAGTTTGCGCTCAACCTAACTTCTACCACATTTCTGACCTTGGTTTTAATATCCTAGATACACATCCGATGTAAAACGCATAAACGTATAAAAAATAACTGACGTAACTTTTTTAGTGATGAGCGAATCAGGACCACAAAGTCTTGTGTTTGAGCATGGCTCTACCAGTCTTCTCCTGGTTTTCGGGAATTTTCCCTAGTAGCTCGAGTGAAATTACACAACTGTGCACAATATTAGGTATACTCTTCATCGTCACGTCGGCTCTTGGTGAAATTCTGTCATAAACATTGACCACCTCATTGAGCTAGTGGCTAGCGTGTACGTTACGCTAGCGTGTACGCTAGTGTAGTTACACTGACCAACCTGAAGGCTCGGGTTCGATACCCGAGGGGGGGCAGGCATTTGTGTAATAAATGATATATCTGCATTTCTGGGTCTGGGTGTTTAATAAATTCATTCTAGTATCTATTTAAGTATTTCTATGTATTATAATCGTTGATTGACACCCATAACACAAGCATATAATTTGCTTACTTTGGAATAAGTTAAGTTTGTATAACTTGTCCAATATATATATATTTTTTATTTACATATTTTCTAAATGGCACTAGTATTTTTCCACAATATTTATTTAATACTTAATGCTACCGTCAGTAAGTAACAACCAAAAACTGTATAGTAGTACTATGTAAATTATGCGGTTCGGCTATATCCCTCAAGCTTCAGAAATCTGAATCTATTTTAAGATATCTATAAAGAGTTGTTATTACACATAAATAATCATTTCGCTTAAATTCAGATTAAGTCAGACAATTTAAAAATAAACGTATAAAATGTAAAAAGAATAAAAAGTGTAAAGCCGAAGCGTATAATTTAAATAGTAGTACTATATACTTACATTAAAAAATAAGGTGATTTTACTAAGTCGAAAAGCCCTGACGATGCTGTAAAAAGTCAAACCGGTTGGCTTAAATGTAAAATAAAGTGGGAAAGAGTATAAGTGTTATTTAGAAGGCATATATACTAAACAATATAATAAATACTTGTAATCTCGGTTTCAGACTTGGGATTTTGCATAGAGAAAAAGTTAGTCTTGGAATGATTTTTATAATTATAATGATGTTAATTTTTACTTATTTTGTTTTTAATTTTTTTATTTGATACATTTTTTACTGTTGAATATTTATGTCATTCTGCAATTATTATAATTGTAGCATTTGTTATTTTTCATTGTCATTGAAATTTAAATTTGACATTTTATGATTGTGTAATAATAATTTTTGTATTTGATAACATAGTGTTTTGAAATGTTAAATATTGCCTAAGCTTTAAGACTTTCAAAAAATTTACAAGTGTATTTACTCTGAATAAAAATATATTCTATTCTATTATATTCTATAGATGTGTTATATTTATATTTTATTATTTATTTCTATTTATTACCAAAAATTTACATTTATTAATGTAAGTATACATTAAGGCATTGCTTAAAGCCTTAGTGGTTTTCTATTGAATGCCGCTTTCTTCGCCGTACACGTAGGCACATTAATTATCTATCATTTATAACAAAACTTCAAACTACAAAATAAATAAGTAAATAAAATATATACCTATAGCTTTTATATTTAAAAAGAAAACGACGATGTCATTTTCTTAAGTTATTTCTTTCTTTAAGTTTTGGCCTTCTCAGTAGTATTTTGCCATTCGTCAAGTAGAAATTTGCATCAAATTTTATATCAATTATAATTAGTCATCAGTCATAAGTCGTCAATAAGTCATGTCAGGCTCTTGGGTAAAGCGCTGGCATCACAACTTACACAAGCTCATGAAATGAGATTTGGCGGCAACGAGGAAATACACGATACGCTAATTTCTTCACGATTATTTCATTTGTGCACTTTTACTGAACAAAATTGTACAAAATGCCACCAAAAAAGACTAATTTCACTCAATATCAACACGAAATTCAATAATTATGAAAAAACGTTGACCATCTCTTCTCTCGATGGCGCCAAAACCCCTTTTTTTAAGTTTGAATGTGCCGTGTTTCTGACAGAGTTATAGACTGGGGCTCTCGATGATAGTAAAATATTAATACTCTGTGGTCGGTCTCAGTCTCATCTAGAAATATCTAACATTCAAGATTACAATAATTTGTTTAAAAGTGATTAATACAATTAAGGAACAATAAGGAAACACCTGGAGTAAAAACTTTTAATGTTGTTTTCTGTTTTTATTGCATGTAAGGCTATTTAAAACTGTTGTCTTGTGTAATATTATCTTGTAAATAGAAAAGAAAAAAAAATCTTATTTTATTGCAGAAATCCAACTGAGTTTTTTTTTTTTTCGATTACTTATCGTTGACACAATAACATACTTATATATTATCCTACTAACATATTTTAATAATTGTACCTGTTTTATTTTTTACACACTTGAATATTATATTTTTATTTATTTGTTCTAAGTATAGCTATAGTTAATTGTTTTTTGTACACGATGCCTTCCATTTTATTTTCACAGCTTCATTTTTTTTGGGTTGGCTGGAAGAAATTTCTTTAGTTAGAGATAAGCTCGCCTTTTGTGCATTTTTAACTTCTCGTGTATTTTGTGTATTTTTGTTTTTTGTGTGCAATAAAGTGTTAAATAAATAAATAAATAACATTATGACATTTATATCTAATTTTTAAACATTTTATATAAACGTTTATGAATAGTCACTTAGTCATAATATACTATCAATCCTAACTTTAGAAACTCATCTATCGTATATTACTTATCATGAAAAAGCTTGTCTGTTTGTCATCACTATAAATATAGACCAATACCAAGACCAACCGATTTAGCACATCACTATTAATAGAAACAATGAACGCTTTACGACGTGTCTACTTTGCATAACTGCCTCTTAACACCTACTCGTAGGTCACAAGTAATTGTTTTTTTTATTACATCTAAGAAAAGTTATTTTTTAATGTTATAGGAAGGCAAACAAGCAGACGGATTTCCTGATGTTAAGAAATTCACGCCGCCTAGGACACTAAAGGTGATAATAGTGCGTTGCCAACCTAAGGCCGGGATGTTAGGCCTCGAGCAAAAGTAAGTTTACCGGCTACCTTACCCTCCAAACCGAAACACGTCATGACGTTATGGCGGCAGGAATAGGTAAGGCGGTGGTACTAATCCGGGCGAGTCGCTGCTAAACTCTACCACCTAGTCAGATGTCACGGTGTTACTGACGGTGAGCCTATGCTCGCCTTTTACGAGCTGCCTGGCAAAGAAGGCAGATGGTCTATATATATACATATATATATATATAATATGGTCTATATTTATTAGATAAATAAATATTTTAAACCCACAATTCATTTTTAGGGTTCCGTACCAAAGGGTAAAAACGGACCCTAAGTTACGAAGTTTCTTCTGTCTGTCTATCTGTCTGTCTCCAGACAGTATCTCATAAACCGTAATAGACAGAAAGCTGAAATTTTCACAAATGATGTATTTCCGTTGCCGCTATGACAACAAATACTAAAAACAAAATAAAAAACAGCGGGAACAGGTAGACGCTTCAAATTTTCACAGAATATTTACTTGTATATTACCTTTCAAAATAAATAATTAAACAACAACAATTCAAGGGGGAGCTCTCATGCAACAAAAATAATTTTGAAGCAAATTAATATTTTCTGTGTTATAATTTGTAATGTTTGTGAATTTTGCTATCAATAAAACTCATTCTTTAACTCTCCACCGTCATTCTGTAAAATTTTGACGTCCTCAATATTTATGAACGACTCGAAAAAAGGAGGAGAATCGACAGTATGTTTGTTACGGGATTGCTTGGCTAATAAATAAATAAATAAATATTCCTGTACAAATTACACAAATTGAATCTAACCCCAAAGTAAGCAACGATGCTTAGTACACAGAAATACTTAAATAGATACAAGAATAAATTTAATAAACACCCAGACCCGGAAATGCAGACATCTAAATGTTCATCAAATAAATGCCTGCCCCCATCAGGAATCGAACCCGAGCCTCGCGGTTGGTCGGTGTAGGCGTGTATGCTAGCCACTCGACCAACGAGGTTCTTTTTTAGGTTTTCGTGTTGGTCCGGGCTCTTTAACAAAATAGATCATAATATGTTTTCTTGCCAGGCAGCTCGTGAAATGCGAGCGTAGGCTTACCGTCACTAACACTGTGACATCCTACTAGGTGGTAGAGTTTCGCAGCGACTCACCCGGATTGGTACCAGTGCCCTACTTATTCCTACCGTCATAACGTCCAATGCTTACCGTTGACGTGTTCCGATTTGCTCCAGGCCTCAAGTTGGCAACGCACCATTACCACCTTTGGTGTCTCTAGGCGGCGTGAATTTCTTCACATCAGGAAATCCGTCTGCTTGTTTGCCTTCCAATATATTAAAAAAAAGTGCCACCTTTCCCACCTTTGGTGTCTCTAGATAAATTTCTTACAATCAAGAAATCCGTCTACTTGTTTGCCGTCCACGATAATAAAAAAACTCATTATTCCTGAATTATATGTGACGCTCTTCCAGCGTAATTGAAAGATTTTCATGATACGATTATCTCACATACATCATTGACAGACGTCCGACATTGATTTCGCAATCAGTTTAAAAGCCAGCGGACGTCATAGCTATGGACCTGATGACGCAGGGGATTCCATTACTGACGGCCCGTAACGTTTCGTAGGATAAATAAATATCGTTTTTATAGGTTTACTTCGTCAGCCTCTGTGGTCTAGCGGTACAGCGTCGGACATGACTTCTTGAGGTCCCGGGGTCAATCCCAGGGTCGGGCAACAAAAAAATTAGAAAATGTACATTTTCAATTTTAGAGTAAAAATAACGTTGCTAGGGATTAGATATGAGCCCGGTAGACGATATGCTTAGCTAGGTAGCTTGCCACCTATCACACTATGGGACAAGTGTCTTCGGCTAGTCGTGGGTGCCCTAGTTGTGCCACTGCCTACCTCTTCGGGGATATGGGCGTGAAGATACTTTTTCTTTTTTTATATTTAGTAGGTCTGAGAATTCACTATCAATTTTCACACCCCTATGTGGTAAGGGTGTCTGACTCCCACTTTTTTTACTAAAATCACATTAAAAAAATAGCAGAACGAATGCCGGGTCAGCTAGTAAATGTTTATATTCTTACCCATTATTTTGCACACCACAAGTTGTTAGAATATGTTGGAATGCCGAAATAATTTTGTACAGTGATTAGAATAGCAGTTATTCTAATTATGCGCTTCGGCTTTACATTTTTTACTCATTTTACACTTTATACTTTTATTTTTAAATTGGCTGACCTAATCTAAATTTAAGCAAAATGATTAATTATGTAATAACAATTCTATAGAGATATATGTTTAAAATACATTCGGATTTCCGAAGCTTAACGAGTTTATCCGAAGCGTATAATTTAAATAGTATCATCTCCTACTGTAACATCTTCTTCTTCTTCTTCTCTTATTTTTGGCAATGTATGGTGTACATGTTGCCAATAACGAAACAGTCCGAGAAA
>NJDD01009035.1:387-18862 GCA_002245505.1 Calephelis nemesis
TAAAAACGACTCGACGTATATATACGTAGTAACGTCTCACCTGTATGCAATGGACTAGGTACACATATTTATCGGTATTTATACAGTTGTGTTTGCTATGTGTCAGTATCAGGAAGGTACCGGTATACGAATTACAGGTCTTGTACTTTTAATACCAGTTCCAAGCCTTAGCCGTGTGCGTGTTCTCTAATCTATCACATAAAAATAAGTTTTTGCTAGATACTAGAGAGCTGGCATTAGTACCAGCGTCTTGTCTATCCCTGCTAATCGTTAAAAATATTCGTATAACCCCCTGCTAATCTCTGAATAAAAACATCCACTGATTTGGCTACGCATAACTTTTTGTAAAGAAAACCAATTTTGAGTGTTTTTTATTAGATAGATTTTCTGTGGTCTAGCGGTCCAGGTGTTGCACTTGACTTCACGATGTTTCAGGTTCGATTTTCGGGTCGGGCAACAAAAAGAAAATGTGTTTTTACAATTTTCTAATAAAAAAAGGACGAATTTGCTGGCAGAAGTGAAAACTTAAATATAAACATTGTGCATATTTGATATTTTGAAATGGTTAAGGAATAATTTTGCACGAATTGCTTTAATTATCAGTATAAAAACACTATCATTTAAGTGGTAGAATATAATATTCATTTTTGCGCTATCGTACACAAACACGACAACACGAACATTCGCACAAGCGCCCTGCACCGTCTTACGAATTTTCAATCAGGTCACGTGTCCTGACGCGAGTTTAGAAGTTTTTATCCATTCCAAAAAAAGTGCGCAACGCAACTAAAGAAGTTTTCACTTCTAAAATGTTGCTCCGGTTTGGATATGTGCGATGTGCGGTTGCGTTGGCGATAGATTTGCCACCAATCACATTGTGGGACTTATGCCAGATTTCACCAAGAGTCCCTATATTTAGGGGACCTTTTAACGTGTTTTAGGGGACGGTTTTATATTGAAACAGTCTCGTAAGTAACGTTAAAAGGTCCCCTAAAGTATAGGGTCTCTTGGTGAAATCGGGCATTAGTGTCTTTGGCTAGTTGTGGGTGCCCTGGTTGTTCCTCTGCCTACCTCTTCGGAGATATGGAAATGAAGATTTTTATTTTACCCCCAATCACTGTATTAATCATTCCAATCCAGGTAAAACAATAGCTGCTGATTACAGGTTTGATGTTAATGTAGAAAAGAAAATTTAACTGAGGGTTGTTAAAATGTCGGAAAACCCCATTGTGTGCTTTCATCGATGGCTCTGCTCTTTGAATTATAACAAAACAATGTATGGTGGTATTGTTCCTCTTTTATTTATAAACGAATACAAAAAAAGTCCGCTGTGGTATATCTCTATATATATATCAAAGATAAGTTATGATATGTATTCACATTCGAAAAATACTCGATTGCGTTTTTATTATTGATATTGGAAGGCAAACTAGCAATTTATTTATGGCAAGAAATTCACGCGGCCTAGAGACACCAAAGGTGGTAATGGTGCGTTGGAATGTTAGGCCTCGAGCAAAAGTAAATTTACCGGCTATCTTACCCTTCAAATCGGAACACATTATTAGCAAGCACTGACGATATGGCAGCAGGAACAGGTAAGGTCATGGTATCAATCCGGTCGAGTCTCTGCGAAACTTTACCACCTAGTCAAATGTCAGGGTGCTAGTTACGGTAAGCCTATGCTAGCCTTTAACTAGCTGTCTGGCTGGAAAGCAAATGGTCTACTCTGCAAAGGAGCCCAGACCAACACGGGAGAAACTATATCTCTCTATTTCAAGGATAATTTATCACATCAATTTACATTCGAGAAGTACCCGGATGATGATATATTTGTCACCTATCACATTGTGGTGATAAGTATTTTTGGCTATTCCTGGGTGCTTCGATTTTATCTTTCTGGTTCAGCTAGTATTTAATAAATAATTATGTTAAATCAAATTAAAAGCTTTAACATCTTATTTTATCGCCTCCGTGGTCTAACGGTCTTGCTTTCGACTTGACTTTTTGAGGCCCCGGGTTCGATCGGCCCGGGTCGGTCAAAAACTATAGGAAAATGAGTATTTTCAATTTTCGTATAAAAATAATTTTGACCGGGATTGGATATATGCCCGGTTGGAGATAAGGTTCCCATTCATCACATTATGGGAGTTATCTAGTCTAGTCATGGGTGCCCTGGTGACCTCTGCCTACCCCTTCAAGAATATGGGCTTAACGATACATCTCACTTTATTGTAAATTTACATTCATGGAATGTGTAACACAATCCTTACATTCCAATTAAACAACTCTTAACGGTGGTGGTACCAATCCAGGCGGCACCAAAACTCTATCACCTAGTCAGATGTCAGGGTGTTAGTGACGGTAAGCCAATGCTCGCCTTTTGAAAGCTGCCTGGCAGAAAGGTAGATGGTCTGTTCTCCAAAGAAGCCCGGACCAACACGGGACAACTGAGTAATCCCTACTATCTTATAAAAAATATGTTTAATGAAATAAAAAAATATTACATCTTATTTAATCGTCTCTGTGGTCTTATGGTCTGGCGTTGGACTTGACGTCTTGAGGCCCCGGATTCGACCCTCGGGTCAGTCAGAAGAATATAGAAAAATGTGTCACTATCTTCAACTTTCTAATAAAAGTAATGTTACTCGGGATAGGATATGTGTGCTGCGATAGGCCTGCCACCTATCATATTGTGCAATTTAGTAATTTCGGTTAGTTAGCACTGCCTACCCCTTCAAGAATATGGGCGTAAAGATACATCTCACTTTATTGTAAAATTACATTCATGGAACGTGTAACTCAACCCTTACAATCCAATTAAACAACTCTTATCAGAGAACAAAATATAAGTCTGTTAATTATTAATTAAATAACATCCGATCGACAAACAACTGAAGTGTGTAATGGCGGACGCTCGATATCGTTAATTGTTGACAAGTGGAACACGAGCTAGCTTTAATTGCCTTTGTTACTACGTTTTCGAAGAGAGGCTTTCATATTTTTGATGTACTTAATTAAGTTTTCGATTCGCTAATTAAATGTATCTTATTAATATTATTTGACCAGCCTACGCTGTTACACGTGTGACGCTACCGAAGGTATGTGCTGTATATGTATAAGGCTGTGATGATCGAGTTCGATTCTTGGAACGAACATCGATATTTGTATTTTTTATTTCTTAGTATACCTATTTTATTACTTAAAAAAGTATCTTCAATCCAATATCCCCAAAGAATTTGGCAGAGGTACAACTAAGGCACTCAGTTTTAGAATAAACATCGATTTTGGTAATGTTTTACTTAAAAAAATATCTACACGCCCATATCTCCAAAGATGCAGGAAGAGGCACAACCAAGGCACCCACGACTAGGCGAAGACACTAAGTCTCAACATGTGATAGGCGGCAAGCCTATCGCAAAACGGACACATATCCAATCCAAGCAATATTATTTTTGTTAGAAAATTTGAAAAGAAACACTTTTTTTTTGTTGCCTGAATTGGGAATCGAACCCGGGACCTCATCAAATCAAGTCCAACACCTGGACTGCTAGTCCACAGAGTCGATTATTTTAACTTAAGTAATCTAAAGTTATTAAATAAAAAAGTAGAACCAAAAATTATTTAACATACTCATATGTAAGCATCACGATTCACGTCTGTAATCTAACAGTCTGGTAAAAGACTTGACTTAATGATGTCCTTCGGTCTGGGCTCGATTCTTGGGTCGGGCAATAAGCTATTGTCTCTAAATTTTCCCCGTGTTGGTCCGGGCTCCTTTGCAGAATAGACCATCTGCCTTTCTTGCCAGGCAGCTCGTAAAAGGCGAGCATAGGCTTATCATCACTAACACCGTGACGTCTGACTAGGTGGTAGAGTTTCGCAGCGACTCGCCCGGATTGGTACCACCGCCTTACCTATTCCTGCCGCCATAACGTCATGACGTGTTCCGGTTCGGAGGGTAAGGTAGCCGGTAAACTTACTTTTGCTCGAGGCCTAACATCCTGACCTCAGGTTGGCAACGCACCATTACCATCTTTGGTGTCTTTAGGCGGCGTTAATTTCTTACCATGAGGAAATCCGTCTGCTTGTTTGCCTTCCTATAACATAAAAAAAATTGTCTGTTCATCGGTTACAAAATATATGTGGAGTGTTAGTAGGACTCATACATTTCCTGTATATCCGAAAGAAAGAGAGTGATTGGTAAAACTCTACTAGTGGCAACTTTCATTTCACTGAGAAACTTCTTGACTATTAAATCACGGCTTGGCATAAGGTTTAAATAGTGATAATGTCATATTAAAAATATGGTCCTGCTTTGGACTTGACTTCTTGAGGCAACGGGTTCGATTTCCGGGTCAGGCATACATATCGGGCACATGTCCAATCCCGGCAACATTATTTTAACGTTATTTTGGAGACAGGATTCCCACTTATCACATTTCATCACGGCTTGGCATAAGGCTTAAATAGTGATAATATTATATTAATAATGGTTAAATATCGCGGCTGTAGTCCAGCGGTCCAGGTAGTGTACTTAACTTCATGAGATCCTGGCTTCGATTCCTGTGTTAGGCAACAAAAAGAATGTGTTTCCTTTCAATTTTCTAATAAAATCAAAGTTGGTCATGATTGGCCGGTTGGCGATAGGTTTGTCACGTATTATAGGGACTTAGTGTCTTCGGCTAGTGGTCGATGGTGCTCTGGTAGTGCATGGCAACATGACTATCCTTTAGACTTCTAAACTGAACCAAACTAAGCAACTCACGTAAAAAATAAATTCGGCTTGGACTTCTAAACCGAACCCAGTGAACCGAACCAACCCGAGCAGTTTTTTACCATGAGTTTAGTTTAGACTTCTAATCCGAATCATGTTGAACAGCTGTTAAAAAAAGATAAATCGTAGATTAAAATTGATTGACGTTTCGGAAACTAGGGATAACAATTTTGTTAATTTGGGGTTAGATCAATTCTTGTCACTTGTACAGGTGTTCTAAATTCCCAGTCATTAGATAGGGACGCACCACTAACATCTTATAGTATGGGTAAAATAATTCTTTGTACTTTTTGCCCCTGACCGTAATAGAGGGATTTCATAAGGTTTATGTGCCTGTGTGTATGACTGTCTGTGGAATTATAACTCCTTAGCGAATTTATCCAATTCGATGAATAATTTTGAGGTAATTAAAATAGTTCCGAGCTGTATTACGCATATGTTTTTTTACAAAAAAATGTTAACATTTAATTATACTATATCAGTAAATGATATATCGGAAAATAATACATTCCAGTCACACATCAGTAACTTCATATAAAGTGCACTTCTCACCATCATCAAATGTATTTAAATGTTTTGTGCCTGTGAGTACCATAAAAAGACGAGGATACAAAACACGAGCGAGGAAAAGAAAACAAAACAATCATATAGAAAATAAAATGCTTTGATCTTACTGTTACATTGTTTTCAACAGCGGGAAAAGAAAATTCTATTGCACAAATTGAAATTGCTAAAACCGTAAACAAGAAGAAATTCCTCTGTCGCTTTGTACATAAATCCAAGAAGATGAGGGTTGTTGAGTACTATATCTGGATGAGCCAATTAATTTCGATCCTGGGACCCTTAATCTGATGGTCACTCACGCCCAAAACTTGTAATTGAATTTCGGTTTGGAATATTCAGGATTTGCTCTAGTCTAATATTATGTCTAAGGTCCTAAACAAAGCGCTTTGAATATTGTCAGCAAATTAGTTTTAATTAACGATTCGCACAGATGTAAAACGGGACAACTCAAAAATCGTGATTTTTTGACTTTATTTATTTGAAACGAATAGAGTGTTAATTCAAAAATCATAAAATTTTGAGTTGGCTCGGTTTAGATTTAGGTGTGCGAATTATGCTTTGAAAAACAAAGGATACCCCTGAAAAACCTTTTCGTTGTAATTTTACACAATATATTTTGAAATTTTAATTAGTTGAAATAAGTCCAAATTTGAAAATCAATAGTAAAAAAAATCATTCTAAATAGTAGAGACTAAACTAGAAGTACTTAAATACTTAAACGATTATGCCAACAGTGACACTTACTTTAGTTTTTGAAGTACTTATCAGTTATAACAATGTTATTCTTTATTTAAATATTAACAAAATAATAAAAAACATGCACAGCAATAAATACAAATCAAATTCACATTTTATATGACGAAAAGAAAATAAATCAATTAATTTAAAATAGTGTCAGAAAATTACAAAATATTTATTTAAATGTTGTAAATAATTAAATCCACAAAATTCTAGAAGCCGCTAATTTATAAAATTTATTTATTTAATTTACAAATTTATGATTGTGCAGTGTTTTATATTTACAACCACTGATTTGTAATTTTACTTAGTGTTCGTTTTGTAAAATAATTTTTACTTTGAATTGTGATATCCAGATCAATATAAATATGTTTGAGGGAACTAATTGATAAAGAGGAATTCATTAAAAATATTTTGAACTCATGTCTTAAGAATGATTTGTTCAGAACAAAGTTTCACTTTTCCCAAAATTGCCTAGCGAAAGTTGGGTAGATACGTCTGAAAAAAACATGAAACTAGAATAACTGTAGTCGAAATGAAAACAAAAATCTGTGATGTTACACTCGACATACATATTCGCAACAGCGAGGTCATAGAAAATGAGTCGAGAGAGAGTGGAGTTGAAAGAAAGCGTAAGTGTTAACATAAAAATAGAAATTCGCATTGGTTTATCGCCAATGGACGACCACTAGTTAACATAATTAAGTAAGTAACATTTAACGACTTACCACAAATAAATATTAAACGCCTTTTACAAAATCAGTATCGTCTACCATAAACATTGATTGAAAATCCAACTCTATACGGTATTTAGTAACACATGTGTTCAAACAGTGTTTATTTTTTTTTGCTATAAGACAGTTAAGTTTGTTCTTTCTTTCTTTAGGTTTTGGCATTCACGTTAGTATTTTGTATCAAGTAGAAATTTGTATCAAATTCACAATTATTCTTAGTCATAAGTCATAAGTTGTCAATAAGTCATGTCAGGATCTTGGGTAAAACGGTGGCCTCAATACTTAAGCTCATATTATAGTGAGATTTGCCGGCAACGAGGAAATAATATACGATACGTTATTTTCTTCTTGTTTATTTCATTAGTGCACTTTCACTGAACAAAATTGTACAAAATGCCACCAAAATTGACTAATTTCACTGAATATAACCACAAAATTCAATTTTAAAAAACTTCGACCATCTTTTCTCTCAATGGCGCCAAAACTCAAGTTAAGTTTGTTGCTGAAAAAAATTTTAGCTATATATCGATACTAAATGAGGTTTATCTGAGAGAGGTTGATTCGTAGCCCGTATCAAATTAGAATTTATATAATCGCCGAAACGATCACGTCTATCGTTTATGTGAAATCGATTCGGACGTTTTATTTGACATTCTGCCGAGTTTAATGGCCGAAGTGATGACTGGACCATGGCTATAAACGCTAAGTATTTCCACACATTGATACGATGTCGCTTTACCACTAAAGCTGGATTTACAGTATATATACAGTACAACCACATACAGATGTTTATTATTAGGTATCTTCACACCCATATCCCCGAAAAGGTACGACCAGGGAACCAATGACTTGTCGAAGACACTAAGTCCCATAATGTGATGGGTGGCAAGCCTATCGCCATTTCCAATCCCGAGCAACATTTCATTTATTAAAAAATTGGAAAACCCCAATTTTCTTTTTGGTGCCCGACTCGGGATTCGAACCCGGGACCTCATGCAGTCAAGTCCAACAACTGAACCGCTAGACCACACAGGCGATATGTTTATTATTATATGCACTAAAGGTGCATTCATAAAAAACATGTTAAAATCCGTTTCACTTTGTCGAATAAAATTAAAAATATCCGCTTAACATTAAAAACTTATCTTTAAGGATGTGACTCACCAGCAACATCAATGGTATCTTTAAACGATATTTGTAATTATCTATCAAGATAGCTGCCTTCTTGACTATATAAAGTTGAAAATACCAACCGCTAAACATTAAAATCTCAGCTATAAGTTTGTGACGCACCAGTAACGTCTAAGGTGTCTTTAAAGAATGTTTGTTTTCACCATCAAGAGAGCAACCAGCTTAATCACGATCTTATAACATCAAAAAATCGAAAGAAATAGGTATATTTCCTAACATAATTAAAATAGAATCGCCTTTGTGGTCTAGCGGTCCGGCGTCGGGCTTGACTTCTTGAGGTCCCGTGTTCAATCCCCGGGTCGGGTAAGAAAAAAAAATTAGAAAACGTGTATTTTCAATTTTCTATTAAAAACTACGTTTCCCGAGATTGGACATGTGACCGTTTGGCGATGGTTTTGTCTTCTATCACATTGTGGGACTTAACGTCTTCGGTTAGTCGTGGGTGCCCTAGTTGTGCCTCTGCCTACCCCTTCAGGGATATGTGCACGAAGATACTTTTTTTTATTAAAATCAGCTCCAACGGTCAATAGATACTCACGTAAATACACATTACTATTCTTCGACATTTATGTAGCTGAATTGACATATATTTATTAAAAACAATAAGTTTCAGCCGGGTCAGCTAGTAGACATATATGTCTACTAGCTGACCCGGTGAACTTCATTCCGCCTGACAGCCAGTTACAGTTTTTATGGGAAGAGCTAAAGTATTTTTTTTTATTTTTTTCTAAGCCAAAGATGATTACCAATTAAAAATCTTTTTAAATAAAGTAGTGTATGTTTGATCTCGGATCTTCAAGCACATTAAAGTTAAAGACACACAAACGTACAGATTGAAAGTGGTAGTATGGTTGGGATTTATTATAAAGCTAAGCTGGCTTTAGGATCCAGCTCAAGATGACCTACATACATTCAACTGTTCCTGCACTCTTCGGGTTTCAAGTAATGAAAATTAATTAAACATTTACAATGCGAGTCAGTAATATGTTAAATACTATACTGACACAATGTAACTGTAACAGTGTAAATTCTTCGACAATTGAGACAATTTGTATTTAAACTTTATACATACATATATTTACGCCAAGTGCCTTACGGGGCAGGCTGAGAGAATCGAGTGCCAGACCTCCTGACAAACCTGTCTGGCTTCCATCACATTCATTACCCTTTTCATACAAAACACGCTGGTTCCAGAGACTCTTGACACCACCCTCGGATAACATCCGAGTGATATGATCTTGGAACGTAAACCTCGGTCTCCTCGCGTACCTACATCCATCCACATTCGCATTGTATATCTGCTTTATTTGTTTATATGTTACATAAAAATAAAAATTGTGAATACAAAAGGAGAAATAAATACTATATGCATTCTCCCCAAATCCCGTAAAACAAAAAACAATTAAAATCCACGCCATAACGTTACTACGTTATACGCTTACTACGTTATAAGCTATAGATTACTTCATACACAAGTTATAGGGATTTCTCGTGGTTTGTGATTTCAAAGAAAGGATATCTCTGAGTAATAGTAATCCTAAATATTGATCCGGGATGAAAGTTACAAGTATTTTTATATAGTAAAAAAACCCTTGCACTATTTCAATCAATTTGTTATTAAAAAAGAGAGATAAGATATATATCTTACCTATTATTTTTTATAATATACAGGGTTACACCTAAAGCACCAGCCAAATTTTTAAAAAATAATAAATTTTAATAACGCAAACAAAGCATGACACTGGTTTCCACCGACCGCAGTCGCATTCGTAAGCTGGTGACGTCATGACTCGTACTAGGAACGACATAGCATGACAACAAGTGAAGAATTTTTGAATTTTAAAATTTAAAATTATCCGCAATTTTATAAAATTTACACTTAACAGGTTTACACGTATTACCATGGCCAAGGGAAATAGTAAATCATTTTCAACATCCGACGGGTGTTAAAAGTTTAACGTGTCTCTGTGTGTTTGTCTGGCATCATAACTTTTGAACGGATGGATTGATTTCGATAGTGATTTTTATTTTAAACTGACGTGATTGAGATGGTTCTTAGCTGCACTAGAAGGTTTAAGAAGGGGTTTGTTTAATAATTTTAACTAGTGGACGCACGTTGGTCGAAATTCGACCATAATAAATTTTTATTTCTTGTTGATAAGAAAACCATCTTCATTTCTTAAGACCAATTAACTATCTTGTTTCCAAACTTTTTAGTGCGCCATCTGTAACCTTTTATCTTTATGTGCATATTTGTATATGTGTCAACTGTCAAGTGCGTGGTAGTGTGGGTAATGTTTTGTTTATTGATTTAATGTACTTTATAAGCATTATTATTGAAAATAAATAGTGTTCTGCACTTCTCCTACACAGAAACTATGAGTGTGCCAAATTTTATGATCCTCCGTTTCGTAAAATTGCACGGACGGAGGAGCATAAAATTAGATAAATAACATAAAGATAATATTTTTTGTTTATTTAGGTATTCAGGGTTACATTTGAAAGATTAGCCAAATTTTGAGAGAGGGTTGGGAATCGATAGCACTTTCAATTTCTGTTATTAAAATTTTAAAAATATACAAATTATAATTTTTAATACAAAATACAAACTGTATGGTTACAACGTAAATAAAGAATTCAACTGGCCTGGCAATAAAGAATTCCACCGAGCGCAATCACATGCGCAGGCTGCCGACGTCATGACTCGTACTAGGTACGAGAAAAGACAGTATTTCTTTTGACGAAGCGTGACAACAAGCGAAGTATTAAGACAGACTATTTAATCGAATGTTTATAAGTTTATTTATTACAATTTGGCAATACTATTAAAAATGTTTTATATCTGTAGCTAAGTAACTCCCTCGTATTAATATTTGACCGGTTCTTTGAAAGTAACCCTGTATATGTTTATGGGTTATTAAAAGATTTTAATTTTAGAAATATGTACCAAGAAAAATAAGAAAAAAAAATATTCTTAGGCTCTAATTCCCGAAGGGGTAGACAAATGCCCTTTTAAATTGTAAATTATTAAATCTAGGGCACTCACGACTAGCCGAAGGCACCAAATCCCACAATATGGTAGGTGACAAACTCCGTGCCAACCGGGCACATATCCAAACCCGGGTAATGTTATATTGATTAAAAATTAAAATAAATATTTTATTCATGTTTTTGTTATTCTAGGTTAGGATCGAACCCGGGACCTCAAAACGTCCAGCCCGACACCGGACCGCTAAACCACAGTGCGATCATACGACATACGAAAATAGGGATTTAACTGAAATATCCAGCCATAATACACAGAACAATGCGTTGTTAGTCTTATTATACAAGTTGTGCAGAATTGAGTGCTGCACTTCTCGTATGCGGTTGGGCTGCGGTTTTGTGAGGAACGGTAACTGGTCCAAACGTATGTCAGAGAAGACGTTTTATTGTGCTGTCTGGAAATGCATTAACAAACATTTTGCTTATATTTCGTTACGATCTCGTAATGTAATTAAATATGTAAATATAAATACAAATAATCATGTATAAGTTATACGAATTGAATCTAACCCAAGTAAGTAAATTATATACAACTACATATCATATACTTAGATACTAATACATAGAAATACTTAAATAGATACCAGAATAAATTTATTAAACACCCAGACCCGGAAATGCAGACACCTAAATGTTCATCACAAAATGCCTGCCTCCGTCGGAAATTGAACCCGAGCCTCGAGATTGGTCGGTGTAGTTAGGCGAGTACGCTAGACACTCGACCAACTAAGTGGTCAAAATATATCATTTGACAAGTTACACAAATTAAATCTAACCTTGAAGTAAGCAAATTATATGCGTATGTTATGGATGCTAATCAACTTTCTAACACATAGAAATATTTTGATGCATAGATACCAAATCAAATTTTAAAACAATAATAATTAATCTAAATATTCATCATAGACAAGCTTGCCCCCGCCGGGAATCGAACGCAAGCCTAGCGGGTGGTAGCCGTGTACTACGCTTTAGCGGAGGCCTACTCCGATATGTATAAACAAAACATATTGTATATTATATGAACATAAACGATGTGTTATTCAAAAAACGTGGTACGCGGTCAAAACCTTAAATGGAAGCTAGTATTTGATAAGTGTTGCTGGAAATATAAAAAATAAACAAAAGCAAGATAAGAAAAATTGCTAATTTTTTCTTCACAAACTCTTTGTTAACATACTGTGATTGTGTACACAACTGTGTATACTGTGTGTGTATAACTGTTAACATTAGCTGGTAAAATTTTTTTTCGGGTAAGCCAGTAAAAAGTATCCCTATTGCCGCTTTTTCCAAGCTTTGGGAGATGACACTTGGTCTAGTCAAAAGAACCCGCACAAACGAGGCAAAATGTATCGATATCCAAAACAGAAAAAATGTGACTTGTAAAACAATAAAGGGTTAGCCAACAAGGAGTATTGAAATAATTTATTCACATCATTTGTACTTTCCACAGTATATTTTTATTTTTATAGTTTAGCCAACCGGTTTCACTATACAAGCATTATCAGGGCTATATAAACTATAAAATAAAAAAATACATTATGGAACGTACAAGTGTTGTAAATAAATTATTTCAAGATAGGAATTTTACAAAGTACAGACGATTAGAAGTATAGAATCTAACAAGGAGTATAGCGTTAGTTATTTTATTATAATGCTTCGTTTTTTTTTAAAATCGGCTTAGAAGTGACGAATAAATCTATTATCACAGATAAAATAATGTACTTACCTAGAATATAACATCTTTCGTTTGTCAAACGTGACGTGACTCCTATTAAACACGGACTTTATTATCGTATGCATAAGAAGCATTGAAAAGCAGTTATTCTTATACCTATATAATAAATATATCAAAACACTCAATCAAAAATATATGAAAATAGTAATTGAATCACCCCGACAACACTAAACCTACTAATATTATAAATGCGAAAATTTGTAAGGGTGTGTGTTTGTGTGTTACTCTTTCACGCTCGAATGGCTGAACGGAATTGTATAAAGTATTTAACAAATATAGATTGTGACCTGGATTAACATATAGGCTACTTTCAATCCCGATCGCACAAACGGGTTTTTGCAAAAACGCGAGCAAAGCCGCAGATAACAGCTATTATGTAATATAGCTGAAAATAATTTCGATCACGTCAGCTTTTAAACGAAAAATCCGCATAAAAATCGATCCATTACTTCTAAAGGTATGATGCCACAGTCAGATAGACAAACACGGAACAGAACGAAGTGCGCTAGGACAACTAGTCCAACATAATTAAAATCAAACATGATTATTTTGCACTTTAATTTCTCCCTAAATTCATTCCTACTTTATCTGTAATACCATTATTTTTGTAGTAAAAACGAAGGTAATATAATCCAATAAGGTAAGATAGTTTGATAAATAATTCAATAAGTTGTAACGCGTAAGTGGCACTCGCATGTAATGGCCGCCCAGAGAGTTGGCGGGAAATCTGCTCCCGTCACTCGGCATTCGGAGGGATATCACTAAAAATTTTATATGCCGTACTGTGACACTAATTCCTTTATTACTCTACATTTGTTATTTTATAGGTGTAATACCCATTCGTATTGTCCGGCTCAGTGAAATATTATGCTCGTGAATTGATATAGTTTTTTTTTAGTGTTTGGCATTGGAGTTAACATCTGCCATTTGTCGAGTGTAATCTTTGCAATGTAGTTAACTGATTTAGCAAATTCTTAAATTATTTCAATCCTACTGGTATTACATAATAATAATAAATAATGATATTATAAAAGTTTGTATGACTGTATGTTCGTTACTCCTGCTCTCAAAAACTGATGAACTGATTTTCATGAAATTTGGGACACATATGTAGAGGGTAACTTGAATTATCACAGAAGATATAAAAGAGTAAATTTCCTGTGATCACGCTGACAACACCGCGGGCAACAACTAGCTAATCATAAGTCTCAGCTCGTTGCCCATTTAGTATCACAGACACTAATTCCTTTACTTTGATTACTTGTGCAATATTATACTCTACATTTTTTATTTTCTCTCTTGTAAGCACTCTACCGCTAGTGTTTTTTTTAATTTATGACCTATTTAACCTATGTTTACCTCTTATGAGCTGTTCAAACAAGGAGCCAGGTAGAATATTTTACTCAAGAGATTCGGAACGATATAATTTTTTTAAATTATTTTATTGATAGCGTCCGGACTATTTCGGGGAGGACTGATACTAAAAAAGGGCAAACCAGTAAACGTAATGTTGATAGCACTGAGCATATTTTTGCCACCTTTAGATGGTAATAGTGAGTCGCCAACTTTCAACTTTAGTTTCATAACAAACTCAATTATATTAATTTGTTTTTAAAACGTTTTGAAAGTAACTGAAAAACCTAAAATTTAATTTTATTTTCATCTCCTTCTTTCTTAGGAACTCATAAGGTAAATCGGTTAGAAAGGACTATTCCAAATTTGCTATGATTAAATGTTTGGTTTGGTTATAATTTGTTTGGTTTTTTTTATAATAGACGATCATGGCCGGGATTTTCTTATGAAAAAACTTATTAGGGTTGGTTGATTGCCCGGTTGGCGACAGGTTTAGCTATAAGTATGTACCTCTAACTGTCCTTAGAGCTGGATTTATTTTATTCAAATGATTGGCAGGTACTTTTATCCAATGTTTCAATATTGGATAATATTTTGCTTTACAGACTGAGGCACCAAAACATGTCGTTGTTTTTATTCAATTTTCTATTATAAATTAAGTTATAAATTAAGTTGGATATATATTATGACTTTCAACAATTAGCTTTGCTATTTATGATATTGTGGGACTTCGTCTTCGGCTATACGTGGGTGTGTTTGTACATCTGCCAGCCTCTTTGTGGAAGATATATGGCCGGGATTTGGACTGTTGTATTTTAATTACAGAAATGGAAAAAATACTTTATTTTTTTATGTTAATCGTTGGTTTATTTATTTAATGTACAATAAATGTGCCCATTTTATTACAAAAAACATGGACATTGATAAATAGAAATGCTTAAGTAATGGGATTGTCTCTAGGTCTAGATATTTCTTCCAATCAACCCTTAAAATTAGAATCTGTGACGAAACACTGGAAAGCTTAATGCACAATAAATATATATTCCTAAGTAAATAACCAAAACAATAACAGTAATTTACTTTGAAACTATTTTTTTACTCACAAATGCTATTTAAATATATATTTACGCCAAAATTCCCGAAGTACAATCGTTCCTGAGGTACAATCAGGCCATCTACGAGTATCCGAAGACATTATGTCCCACAATGTGTTCGGTTGCAAGTCTATTTCCAACCAGGAACATATCCAATCCTAGCAACAAGAAAAAAAAAACTTTTTTATTCATTGGCCGAACCGGGGCTTGAACCCGGAACCTCGTGAAGTTAAGTCCTCTACCAGACCACGAGTCCACAGAGGCGAGGAAATTGCGATTTATTCCTAATTTCCAACAGATCAAATAACAATATCAATGTATTATAAATCAAATCATATTATTTGTATAAACAAGGCAGAATTGAATTTGGCGAGAGCAATAATAGTAATAAATTTTATTATTCAAAAGGAAATCCAATTCACGGAACTAACCCTTAAGATTCCATACCGGGATTTTATCAATCTGATAAATTATTTACAAGAGAACACGTCCCGTGTCACGCCGTCGCGTGAACATTCCGCTTTGACGCGAAATGGGACAAGGTGGTGGCTGTACAGTCCCAGCAGATTTATAATTCACACGAAGGATCTTCTCGTGGAGAGTAAATACAAAACTAATGAAGGGATTTAAAGCGGATTGTTTATATGGTGAGATAGTATTAATTGCCTATTACAACCGATTTGCTTCGAAGTCTTAAATTTCTTTTTGTTTTTATTAATAGACTAGCTGTACTGGCGAACTTCGTTCCACCCGTTCAGTATGAAAAACAATAAAGTATTTTTTTCTCATTTTCCCTACAAATCTCCCGGTTTTCATCTATAACAACACAATAAAAAAAGAATTATCCAACTCGGTCTTGTCGTTTCGAAGTTATGCGCTTACCAATACATTTAGCGATTCATTTTTATGTTATAGATGCCAGCGCTGGAAAGAATCATTAACATAGTGTTAAAAGTTAGAAAATGTATTATTCAAATGTATACAATACAATACAATAACTCTTTATTGTGCACCAAATACAGAGAAATTACAAATACATCAAATAAAACTTAAATTATAAGATACACAAAGACGGCCTTATCGCCAAATCAGCGATCTCTTCCAGGCAATCCTCATGCATCCTCGGTGTGAGATCTATAATATTCAAAATAGACATTTTGCGAAGTCGTCTGAATCGTTCGAATTGTCATTTTTTAGATTGAAAAAAGACACAAACTTACACTTTTTTGACACATGAAACTTTGTTACTTTCAGCTGTACGAAATCCATTAACGATTAAAAAAAAAAATTTGTAACAAATTAAGATGTCCTTTTTTTACACCCATCGTACTGTCTAAATTACCCATTTTTAGAGTTCTGTATATGAATGGAAAGAAAGAAACAATACAAAATAGACATGTCCCTCCATCCATCCTTATTTCGAATTTATTTTACACCTAAATTGTCAACCCAGTTAACTTTGTGGTAATATGCATTTTATGAACATGCTTTGCAAATTTACTCGTAATAAAGCTACTAAAAAATAACGAGTTATGCTGCTTATACTTCTTAAACTAAAAAATCCTTTTTGTTTCATCAAACCCTAAATGCACACCGCATTTTTCTTTTGTCTTTGAAAATGAATTTGAGATTCCCAAAACATTTTTTTCGAGTTCGGTCTCTTAAAAGATATGTACCTACTTCCAAAGTGTTAAAATGTCCTCTCCTTCTAACGTTTACAATTATGAGTGTATGATGAAATAAATGAACTTTACCAGTTTTTGACTTCAGCACATTTTTGAAAACCGCAGAAACCCATTTTTTTTTTAATTTTTGTGCCTCCTATAAAAAACAATGTCATTTTGCTAGAGAAAAAAATTTATAGTATTTTGGAACATCCAGTCAAATATTTCAATATAGTATACTCTAATCTATGAATTGTAGCTTGCTGCAAAACTTTTAATGAGGTACTATCATCAAGGCTACTGGTAGTACATTCTACCAGTGGTATTACCCATATTTTAATATTTAATAACAAATGGAGATAGCTTTCTAATAATTGATAAACCTTCCTGACCTTTACTTTACAACTTAGAGGTGTAAGACCCTTAGGCCAGCGATACTGTGGGTGGTCGCCCACACCCTTCACGCCTTACGCCAGCTCTGCATTCATACGTATGAAATAATTGCACAATAGGCGGTTGTCTCTTACTATCAATAGAACCGTGTGCTTGTTTATCCCTTGCTCTGTCTTATTCTTATTTGATTAATATTATAAATATGAAAGTTTGTACATTTGTTTGTTACTCATTCACGCAAAAACTGCTTGACCGATTTTCATGAAATATGGCAAACACATAGAGGGTAACTTGGATTAACATTTGGGATAGTTGTAATCCCGAAAAATGATCCTATGCCATTAACCACGCTGAAAATTAGCTAGTAAAGTATAAAGCAAATTCGCTATTTACTGTCTGTCTCTATGTATGCTTTACATATTTAAAACTATACAACGGGCCTTAAAGCGGTTTATTTCAATACATGGTGTAAATCAATAAGATTTACATGCATAATCATATTAAAGTCCCCGTGCGAAGCTGGGACGGGCTACTAGTATCTCATACAAAAATATACATACCTACATATTTAGCTTCACAATTAACAATAATCTTATCGTTTTTAGCAATCCAATTTTATTTGTCAGACAGTATTATAGGTTAGATGTTATTTTCTAAGGAAACTGACCATATGAAATCCATATTGGGATTTTATCAAACTGATAAATTATTGACAAGTAAATATCAAAAATTTTTGATTCACAACAATAATCTAATCGTTTTTAGCAACCCAATTTTATTTGTCAGACAGCATTATTTATTAGATATTTTATTCGAAGAAAACTGACCCTATGAAATCCATATTGGGATTTTTTCAAACTCATAAATTATTGACAAGAATATATCTACATTTTTAGCTTCAAAATCAAAAATAATCTAATCGTTTTTGGCGACCCAATTTTATTTCTCAGACAGCATTATTAGTTAGATGTTTTATTCGAAGGAAACTGACTATGAAATCCATATTGGGATTTTATCAAACTGATAAATTATTGTATTTTTATTTATTTTTTTTTTATTTTTTTAGCACTTGCCCTGTGCGCGGGATAAATTTATATAAATTTTAAAGAAAGAAAAAATTTCGCCCCAGACAGGGTTTGAACCTGTAGCCTTTCGTCTCAAGCCGACGAATGCTCTAACCAATTGAGCTA